>CAKJVC010000207.1:0-204246 GCA_918026815.1 Chalara sp. BL73
CCCCTAACCCTAACCCTAACCCTAACCCTAACCCTAACCCTAACCCTAACCCTAACCCTAACCCTAACCCTAACCCTAACCCTAACCCTAACCCTAACCCTAACCCTAACCCTAACCCTAACCCTAACACTATTGTTGCAAAAATTTGTTTTTCGCGTATTGTTGCTTATTTAATTATTTTCGATATTATGCGATTTATTCGATTGTACTTTCGCAAAATTTTTACTTTAAATTTACAATTCTATTTTTTTTAAAATAACTCTAAAAATTACTGCGTAGTTTATATAATTATTTTTTTACCGGAAATAAAGTTTTTTTTAGTGCGACGCGTTGTAATTCGCTTTGCGATTGCTAGTGTTAATGTCGCCGCATACTTACTTTTTTACTTTTACGCTACATATTTCAACAACTGCTATTTTAAACTTTTTAAATAAAATTTTTTTAAATGCTTTATTATATGCTTAATTACCGGAAATTTTAATACACGACTTTATGTTAAACAATACAACTAATTTCACTTTTTATAAATGTTTTTGCCGACTGCGTTTAATTATAATAATTATGTAATCTAAACTACGTTTTTAACTGCGCAACATTTCAACTGTTTAAAATAACATTTACTACTAATTAAAATGTTTTAGAAATTTAAAAATAATGTTTTTAATATTTGTTTTACTACTTTTAATTTTTTTTTTTTTCCGATGAATTTATTCTATTAAAACTATTTTATTAACGCTTGCGCTTGCTTTTTGCTATAACTTTACTTTTTTTGAACTTGTTCGTTATGTGTAACTATTTTTAAACTTGATAATTATAACTTGGACTTTTCCGGGTTTGCTTTTGGCGCATCGTACTGCTAGCTTCGAGTTACGCGTAGTAAATATGCTTTGTAATAGTTTAGACTTACTTTGCTTTTTTTTCGGCTTACTTTTTTCTTTTTTCTTTTTTTTTATTAACTTTAATTCGAACATACTTTTGACCCGAGCAACTATAATAAATAAAATAATCATTAAAAACTCTTTTTTTTTTTTTTTTTTTTTTTTTTGCCGGGCGGCGCGCTTAATACGAACGAATTCGAGTTATATTTTAATTTTTTTTTTCAAATAAAAAATTCGTGAATAACATATTTACCGGAAATATATTTTTTACACTGTTATTTGCATTTCTTTTTTTGTTAAGCGCTTAATACGGACGAGTTATAAAGTTAAAAAAAGAATAAATAAAAAATTATACTAACAAAGTCAAAAAAAAAGAAAAAAGCAAAGAATTAAGCTTGACAAAAGTTTAAGTAAAGTATAATTAAAAAGAAAAGTAATAAAATAAGCATTTTTTTATAAAGCCAAGCTAATAAATAGTTTTATTATATATTACATTTTATTTTATTTTATTTAGAAGTAAAATATATACGTAAAATTATATATCAAAAGTTTTAATATAATTCAAACTGAATTAAAGCTGCTGCGGCAACTTTAATTTTCAAAATCGCTTTGCTTTTGCCGAAACTAGTCGTTCGACTACACTACTTAAAAAACTCGTTTACATTTGTAAATGTTCGTTGAAATTGCTTTTTTAGCTACTGCTCGGCTTTGCTTTTATAAAAAATACTGTAGCAAAGCAGCATAACAATATTTATATAAAAGCAGCTCGAACAGCTGCTTTTTGAGTCTGCTCGCAAACAAACGGCCTAAGGATTATAGTACTAATAGCACGCGTAGTACAAAGTAATCTACGGCTTTTTTTAGTTCTGGTTTTTAACGCGATTACGAGCTTCAAAAAACTCGAACCGGCGCTAATATGTAAAAAAAGCGTAGTTCCAAGCATTGCCGAATACTTTACAGAATAAACACGTGCTTTAAACTGCAAGCAAGTTCTTTTAGTACCGGCTAAACTCGAAGCCGGCTAAACGCTTTTTTTTTTGGATAGCTGTACTGCTAGTATGCTAAAAAGCCGGCTCGAGAAACAAAGCAGTAAAATCCAGAGTAAAAGCTGGACCGGCGCTGCATATGTCGTATACAACGTTTTCGTTAACCTGGCATTGTCGCTAGTACGGCTTTAAGTCGAAGTGCTCGCTTAAGCATGCCCGGCGGCAGTCCTGGCTGAGCAAATAGCAGTGTAAAGCTTTTTTTTCGACTACGGTACTTTTTGCGGCTTGTGGCTTTTACGTAAGTAAAAAAAGAACTAGCGAGTACGCTTTTTTTCCGTTTCGCTCAGTTCGGCCAGACTTTTGGGCGAAGTCTACTAAAAACGACGGCTCGTTAACGTGTATAACTAAACAAACGTAAGCATAGTCGAAGCTAGCGCTTAGTGCAGACGTAGCTACGATATACGGCTAGTCCGAAAAAGCAAGCTACATTTTCAGCAGTTTTTCTTTTTGTTCAGCTGTGCTTATATCGGCAGTGTACTAAAAGCAGTAAAGTAGTTCAGCTAGCGTAACAGCATTTTCTTTTGTTTAAACATATAAAATGATTTTATTTCGAGCTCGATTTAAAAGCTGGCTATTTTTTTACGCGTTTTTTGCTTTTTGCGCGCTTTTTTCGAGCAGACTTTTTCGCTTAGTAGCTCGCTAAATTATATAAAACAGATTTCGCCGGTTCGTCGATGCTCGAATTACTTTGAGATTAACTAAGTTGTTTTGCTTTTCAAACGTAGCTTGCATTGTCGGTAGCAGCGTAACTGTTAAGTAAACAAACTGTATACGGACGTTGCGGATTAGCGCTAAGTCGACTATAGCTTAGCGATACGCAGACGCGGTTACGGTTAAATGAGCTTTATTAAACACAATCCGGCCGAAGTTTTGCGTAGCGGCGAGCTTGTAAATGTAAGTCCGAAACTGCTTTGTGCTTGCAGTTTTAGTTGTTACAAACACTAAAAGTGCATCCCGTAGCTCGCTAAGCGCTTACACTAAGTAGTCTATTTCTAGCTTTCGCACTCGGCGAAGCAGATTTTTACGTAAAGACACGAGCGGCAAAACCAAGATCGTTACTCTAGCGTTAAGAAAAATGCAAAGCAGCATAAAAAGCAAGCTTTTTTTTTTACTAGTAGTTATAACAATTACTATTTGTTCAGTCTATGACATTATAGTTGTTATAGCCCGCTTTTAAGCGGCTGACTTTTATTGCAGCGTGTTATTTTAATACAGCTTTTTTGCACTTTTTAGTAAAACCGCGGCTAACTACTTCTTTCGCGGCCGGTAGACTTTTATAGCGATTTTCTTCAGCATTTGCGGACTATTTACGTTTTTACTGTTTCGCTTTTTTTTTCTAGCAGGTCTAAGCAGCTGATCAAGTTTTTACTAGTTTTTCCACAAAGTTGAAGCACGCAGATTCCGGCGAATAAAGCTATTTTACACGTTCTCGAAATTAGCATTTTATTAGTTTGCATAAACGCAGTTAACTGTTCGCGTACTATAGTTTCGCTGCTTAGTTATAACCCGAATATTAGCTTTAATTTTTTCAGCGTTTTCGTTTTCGGTTATATTATCGACTTTAAAGCATTCAATATCGGCTGCAAACTTAGTTTTAACAATGTTGACCGTTATTTGCCGCTAGTTAGCAATACGCAGCCGAAAAATGCCAGTTCGAGCACACGCTTGCTTTATGCACTGCGTCAGCCGGTTGTTAGCTTAAACTTTACCGTTTTTTTACTATAAGTACAAAAAAATAACAGCATATAAAGCGAACTAGCGGAAAAAGACTTGACGGAGCGGAATAACAACTATTAAGTAGTCGAGCAAAAAGTTTTTAATAAATAAAAGCAAAAACCGAATATTATTTTTGAACTTGCTTGTTTGCTGCTGACTTTTGTAGTACGTTGTATGCAACATTACAAGCTCGTGCTTAAAGTAAACGTTTCGCCGCTGTTGAGTATTACGCTAAGTAACAAAAAACAGCTCGCTTTCGCGCAACGGTTAGCCAAAACTTATATGAATCAAAACAAAAAGCCGTTTTAAGAACTCGTCGGCAACGGCTTCGTACTGTTTAATTGCTTTCGCTCGCCAGACGATAGTGCTATCCGCTGTAGTATCCAAGAAAGATTCCTGCAGCGGCTTCGAGTTTTAAATAACGGTCAGCAAAGACCGAGTTAGCGGTTTCAGAAGTTCGACATTTTTTCGGTGTTAGCTAATAAACCAGCTAAAAGCATCGGCATTCAAGTTGTTCTTTAAAGCTTAAGCACGCATTTGTAGCAAGCTTTAAGTTTCGAACATCAGCTCGTTATACAGCAAGCGTTAAGCCTGCTAGAATTCCGACAACAACAGCTGTAGTACGTGATTTATATGCAAATCGACGTTTTTGTATATCAGAATTTTCTCGTCGAGATTTTATTGCGCTTAGTAAAGCTTTATAGCCTTTTTCGAGACCGCGAACAATAATAACCGCTAGCCGAAAATTTCGTTTATTGAAGTTTCGGTGTTTTGTTTTAAAAACTGCGCGCAATACTGCTCGATACGTTAGAGCGTATAGCCGAGCTTTATTTTTTTTAAACAAACACTCGCGTAGAAAATAATTAGCTGCACTGTCCAGATTACGCTAAATAAGCAACTGTTGTAATTACTTGGCTTTTTTTAAGTTTTAGAGTACAGCTTAATGCTTAGCATAGCGCAGAAGCTAAACAGCGAAAAGCTGTACCGATAGCTTTCGGATTCGTAGCAGATCAGTGCTATCGAAAAAACCGACATAGCATTTCGCAACGCAGGCCGGTTTTAATCGACAGCATTTTGGACAGCCGCTTTCCAGCTTTTCGCCTAAGTATCAGTAAGCTGAATGCAGCTTTTAAAAGTCCGCTGGTCGTTATTTGCTGTGTCGAAATAGCCGCTGCAGTACGCTACGCGGTAGCAATAAGTCAAAAACTGTTTTTAGTACTCAAAGTTGGTTTTAAGCGTATCGAGCTTTTTTTTAAAGTCGAACGCGCAGATTTTTTGCTCTGGAGCAGCAGCAGTATAAAAGCGGCTTAACGCCAACTGCCGTAGCCAAGTCAATATACAATTCGAACTATCGAAGCACCAGCTGTGCGTTTTAGTAAAGATTTTATTTATTACTTCTAGTATTAAAAATAACTCGAGCTTGTTGTCGGCATTTTTTGGCACGCTAAAAAATGCTTGGATCTCGTTTTTTTTCAAGCTTCGCGTATGTTTTTCGATACCGGTCCGTCTGAGCTATAGCATTACGGCGGATTTATAGCTATCGAAGCTATAAACAATATTAGTTTCTGCTGTAGTATTTTTTTTTGCGACAGCCGCATTTTTGTCGAGCAGCTTAAAAAAGGTTGCTTTTTTCAAATTCAGCCGTTTAATCCTAGTTTCAGCATTCTTTAAAGTGTAGTTAGCACTATTTACTACAAAGTACCGGATATACTGCTTTTCGGCAAAAAAAGTCTGCACGTTGTATACTTGTTACAACGGGCATTTTGTTTTGTGCCACGCGAGCTTTTGCTAATAAACTTTAGACACGTGCCGCTGAATCGCTTTTCTATTCCGGGTCAAGTAATCTGTGCAAGTAAAGCACTAATAAGCGTCGAGCAGCGGCAGCCCGGAAATAAAAGCAACCGGCCACGTCGCCGGTGCAGCATCGGCCGCTCGTAACTTGTAGCTGCGAAACAGCTTAACTTGTGCTTTTAACAACGGCTTTTTCAGGCAATGCAGTAGCTGCTTTAAGTGTCGAACCCAGACTTTTCGTCCTGGCCGGAAGCAATAGCCACATACTGTACAAAGCAGCACTTGCCACTCCGGCAAGTACACAAACGCGTTTTTTATTAATACTACTGTTCGCCCGCCTACCCAGCGCACGCAACCTGGCAGCGAAAGCGCGGGGGCCCCGCGGGGAGCAGCTTGGATTTATGGTGCAGGATTTATGGTGCAAATGGCCCGTGCTTCCCCCTGATTCAGGGGCATTTCGCTTACGAAATTTGGGATTTACGCCGCAAATCCGGCGATTGCTACTGGTAGGCGGTTGGTCACGTGATGTCTACGTTTACCTGGTTGGGCCTAGCGCTACCTGAGCGACGACGACCTCGCCGCGCGCGCCAGCGACGACGACCTCGCCGCGCGCGCCAGCGACGGCGGGGCCCTGATTCCAGGCCGGCGGGCGTAAGTCGCGGCAAAAAGGGGGCCGGCGCGCGGGAGGGCGGGGCGTCGCCGTCGCTGTCGCCGTCGCTGTCGCGAAAGTGGCCCGGCTCTGGAACTGGCCCGGCCGCCTCTCGACAAGCCGCAAAAAATTAAAACTTGCTTTGCAAATTTTATTTGTTTATAAAAAGTTTTGTTTAAAGTTTAACAAATTTGTGCTTGTTTATACACGCGCAGCTCGGCTTAATTTTACTTGTTTACGTTAACGATATAATGCTTACAGCGTTTAAAACAACTAACGTTAAATAATTCGACAATTACTTCTTTTCGCGATTTATAGCTAAAAACTTAAAAAAAATCAAAAAAATTTTAAGTATACAAATTACTCGAAACTGAAAAACAAAAAAATTATAAATCGATTAAAAACAGTATTTAAACGCTGTTTTAAATCGTTACAAGTTTATATATAGCATTTATAAAAAAAAGCTTATTTTTATTAAAAACTACAACAATTTGCAGCTTGCAAAATTTAATAATTAACGAATTAACGTTAACAAATACTAACAAGTTATAAACAGTTTAATATACAGTATAGTTTATATTCGCTTAAACAAAACTTTTTGTTTTGAAAAACTTAATTAGTTTATAAAAAATTTCGCAAACTACTATAATAACGCGTTTAAAAAATTTATGCAATATTTACGAACTACTGTAGTATAAAAAGTACGATACGAGCCAAAAAAAAACCGCAATTTAGTATTTTATTTAAACGCCGACTAAACAAAAAACAAAACAAACCGTAAAAGCATTTTAAGTAATATTATTATATTTTACAAAAAGCTTGTTTCTTGAAAAAGTATAAAGTAAACTTCGGTAACTGTATTTAGCACGAAATTAAAATACGTTGCAATAGTTATATACGCTAAAACGAGCTAATAGTTAATACAAATTTTTTGTAATATAAAACATACAAAGTATATCGAAAAACTTTCGCGAACTGTAAAAATCCGTAAAAACAATTAAAAAGCGCTAGCTTTAATTAAAAACTTTTATTTGCACAAACGCTCGAAATACATCGATATTTGCTATTATTATATTCGTGACTTAGCCGAAAAAAAACAAATACAAATAACGTACGTATTTACAAAATCTATATTCGCAAATAAACTAACGAAGCTTTTTAAATGTATCGTTTTCGAAAAGTACTGCCGCTTATTAAAGCTAGTAAAAAGACGAAAACGGCTTTTTGCTCGAAAAAAAAACGCTAAAATTAAGTAAAAGCAAAAAAACAAAAAAAAGCAGTAAAAAAATAGTACAAATTAAGTATATGCTTTATTACAAGTGTGCTAAGTAAAAGTGTTAAGAATTAGTAGTATAGCTTACTTGTAAAACATAAGCTATACTTTATGTAATAGCTTAGTTATTAGTAAAAGGGTCGCACTTTTTTTACTGAGCACCTCCGTAAAGCTCTTTAATAAATCAATCCATTCTCCCTGAACCACTGCGATTGGGCAGACTTTGCGTACAGCACAAGCTTCCCTTCCCCAAGTTGACTGTAGTCAACTTAGCATACTTATTTTAATATCCTTAGTACTTTAGACCTATAAGGCAATTACAATCAGCCTATTGTACGCACTCCCATATGCCTCTATTCTAGCCCGTGATTCCTTGCGTCGTTACACTTTTTGTGTATTAAATATAAAAAACAAGCTTCGAAGCGACATGTGCTTAATAAAAAGTTCGAATACTGCTGCGCTAAGTAAAAGCTCGGTAAGTAAAAGCAAAAACACAAGCGAAAGTTCAATACTATTTTCGACAATTATATTATTTTTAATTAAATTAAGCACAACTTTTAATTTTTGTAACGAAATAAACTGCGTTAACTAAAAAACGAAATCAAACAAAAAAGCGATTAATTAGCTGCGTGTAGTTACGCGCGTTCTAGTGTCGGCCGATTTAGTATTTACAGCTAATAAAAGCTTTTTGCTTTTTTTAAGCTTATATATTAATAACTATTCGGTATATTTTTCGAGCGCAATAAGTTTAGCTTTTAAAACTAATTAATAATTCGGGTTTTTAAACAGTTTCGACATATTTACTATTAGCAGCTAAATAATACTTGCGACACTTTGTTTAAAAAGCTGCTTAGTTTTTAGTTTCGTTTAATTAAATAGTTTAAAAAGTTATATTAAAGTTAAAGTCAAATATGTAATAGTTGTATTAATTGTAACATTATATACATTAATAATAATAATAATAAACGAATTTTCGTATTTCGAATAATTACATAATATAACGAATTAAAAAGTTTTTTTAGTTAATCGCTTACTTTACTTAACTGCTTAAAAAATATAGTAAAAACACTAAAAAAAATTAAAAAATTTAATGTAAATTAACTCGAAAATTACTGTAGCAATATTTAAGTTCTGATTAAATAATGTTGTTGTGGCAAAATTCTAATAAAACCAAAATTTGGGCGGTTGACTAAAGTGAGCGGCTGACTAAGGAAGCCTTCGAAGCGTGCACGTGCCATCATGTCGTAAGCGCACGGGCCAGTTGAAAAATGTCGGAAGCCAA
Organism: Chalara sp. BL73; assembly: GCA_918026815.1. Classification (NCBI taxonomy): domain Eukaryota; kingdom Fungi; phylum Ascomycota; class Leotiomycetes; order Helotiales; genus Chalara; species Chalara sp. BL73. The sequence goes on from CAKJVC010000207.1 coordinate 8,636, forward strand.
ATCCTAACCTTGAGCCGGCTATTCTAGTCGGCTAAACAAAAAACTTCGGAATTTCAGCGCTTAGCCAAAGAAACGCTAGTGTTACAAAAACATTTTGCTCGTATATATTCGGAACATTTCGCAAAACGCTCTTTTTTTGGATCAGCAATACACTTCAAAAAAAAAATTTTGCACCGAATACACAAAAACATTTTTTTACTAACAAACTCGATAAAATTAGCTAATTCGAACTTTTTACGAAATTTTTTTTTAAATAAATTTTTACTACGATTTTTAATTCTGCTCGTGCGCTAAAGTACCATAGTAAAAAAAGAAAAAAGCTATATTTTTGGCGCGAGATTTCTTTATTTGTATTTAAGCGTAAAAGCACGCTAAAACAAAAAAGGAATAGTGTCACGAACCGAATTTTAAAACTCGCTAAAACTTCAAAAAAAAAGCCTTAGAACGTTTTAGCGTTTCAAGACTAATAAAAATTTTAAAAATATAAATTTTAAAATTAGCCAGTGTTTTAAGACTTTTAAGTAAGTAAAAAAACGAACGGCTTTTTGGCTTTTAAAAGCTGCGACTATGTCACGTGATAAAGTCCAAAAAAGTTTTAAAAGTTTATATAAACTTTAAAAACTCCAAAAAACTCCAGCGCAACTATAGTATATAAGTAGTCGTAAGTTTTATAGTTTAGGAGCTTCGTGCTTAACTTTATTATAGTTTAGCAATATAGTTTTTGTTATACTTGTAACGTTTCACTTCTATGTGAGAAGCAGTGCCTAGCTTATTTCATATATACCATACCAACCAACGAGCTCCAAGCCAGCTACTCAGGCCCAAGGCTACCCAGTACGTTACATGTGATCGTGACATGAATAGAGATCTCGATCCGTGGATTTAGATAGAAGGACTCAGAGGTGTAAACAACTATCAATTGTTATAACTAAGAGAACAAGCTACAGGCAGAAGAAGGGAAAGAAGGCAGTGTTCTATATGCAGGAACTGACCGAAGGTCAGGATAGGTGAGCTTTGCGGTGTCCGGTGCTGAGCCCCTAAGCGGAAAAGACCAGGGCCGTGACAGAGCTGTTTTTATAAATACCATCTTCTTGGCCATCCTTGCCGTGCTCACGTATCCACCCAATGACCCTCAACGTGGATCGGTTCTGTGACATAAGGTTAATAAAAGCGGTGGTCAATTCCAAAATTCTGCACTTACGGATATCACAGTCACCATACCATACAAAAAAAACGGAATTGACGGTCAGTTCTACGATTTTTACGGGAGATAATGTTAGGCTGTAGTGGAAAATCACACTAGTATTATATCCGTCAGGCTTTGGTTTTCGAGAGCCATAATGTAATTTGCCTCTCCATGCATCATCCCATGGACATAAGCCTCCCCAATGAAGGTATATCGATTACCGCCCTGATCTGCGACCTTTCTAAGCAAGTAAGGAACACTCCCCCCAGCAAGAATGCACACAGAATCCCCAGCATCAAGTGATTTTGGACCAGAACCGAGGAAGGGATATGGCGAAGTCCGGAAAAGCTTACGACCTGGCATGAACTGACCAAATCGCCTAGTCCAGAGCGTGATCCCGCCTATATCGGCACTGTGCTGAAGCATGTCGGAGAATATGTCGAACACGGGCAAGAATTGAGTCAATGTTTTGGACACCTTTTCCGGAGGTAACTTTGCAACCAGTGGATCCGCGGAACTCAGTGTGTTGACTGTCCCATCCTCCGCGACAGCTCTGATATCTTGCACTCTGGTAAATCCTTCGAACTCGCTCTCGGCAAAGATCTCGTAGGCCTGGTACAATTTGTCCAAAGTAGTGTGAGGTCCACTTTCTTCGTCGGGTAGGGGGGAGCTGGCTAATTTAGAATGATCCTTTTTCGCCTCAACTGCGCTAGAGTGAATCTTTGAGAAAAGAAGTTGCATCTTGGCTATTACGGTATTGGCGAAGGCAAAGCCGGCTTTGATCGGCGCTGGATGTTGGCCTTCCCAGGTGTCTGCAATCAATGTGCGCCACAAGACTTCCACATGGGTCTGTAGTCTGGCATTTGCCAACCAAGGTTTGGAAGACTCAGACATTGGAAGGAGTTCTTTTTCCCCTTCATTCGCAGAATCCCCACTGGAAGTATTTTCTAGAAATATCATGTTTGATTAGCGTCTTGATGTTGTACGCTGATATTTGTTGCTAACCTTTTTGTGTCTCAACCCCTTGCAGATATCCTCCTTCTATTTTCAATTCCAATTTGCCCGATAGTCCCTCTGTAATTTCGTCCGCACGGTGTTGTATATCGGCCGTGTATAAATGCGGCAAGTCCCAGAGTAGCTCAATAAGTTCCCCTAAATCGTAGTCCTTATCGAACTCTGCGACATCTTCGACGGCGCCAAGTATGTATCCCTGTAATTGTAGAGACGGTGCGGGTTCCATCAATAATCTGTAGCTAAATTGAAGCCTATCAGCAGCGCAGAATTGAGACGCCGCTGCAGAGATATTGCTGAATCGCTGAGGGAACATTTCGGCGGAGTAATCAGGTACCCAAGAAGGAAGATTTTTCAGCGACTTTCGAGATTGGTCTTGGACTTCCCCAAGGAAAATCAGGTTCTGGGTCTGCTCCAAGTGGTAGGATATGGCATCCAGGTATACTGTTTGGATGGATTTTCCATAATCCGGAACGATGACTTTGGTTGGTGCGAGCCCCAGGAAACCGTAAACTCGATCTCTTGGCTCTGAAGCGAAGGATGAGCGAAACGATGCCATCAATCCTGTCAGATCTAGGACCTCCGGATTAGAGATATATGTAAGATATTTATCTTTTATTCCCAAGCCTGCTCTTACATGAGCAATTCCCACAACGGCTTGAGGTGGATAAAAGTGAGAAGGAGACTGAGTCTGGTACAGATACGGCTGGCTGGCGGTCTCGCCTTGCTGACTGGCTTGACCTTGCGAATTGTTTTTCATATATCTTGCGACCAGCACCTCGATACGGTCATATATTCTCGACTTATCGAGAGCAATACAAATGCGGACCAGTTGCGACCAAGACAGCATGACCATGCCGCAGAGAACAACAGATCGGGCTGCTAGAGCTACTTCCTGAATAGTCCAGACACGCATAAACCAGCTGCGATTAAGAAAGGCATATACTGCAATCCAATCTGTCTCACTCATTTGAGGAAATATAGACTTTTTGTGGCCCCCGGACTCTATGACAAAAGGCTCTGCTCTCATAGAGTGTGTTTTCTCTGGAGTAAGCTCGTGGATGCGGGAGAAGGCCGTGCCGGCCGTCCGGGTAAAGATATCGTCCCTTCCCAGCCAGATGATGGTCATTTGTGCTTTTGCGTAAATCTGATCCATAATTCTAACCTGAGAGTTGCGTTCGTCAATGTTTTGTTGATGTATACAAATTGCGTCAATCCAGATGTGGTCCGCACGATCACTGCCATGAGCAGTCTTGTAACTGCCCTGGCTAGGAACCCTCCGGATAGCAAGGAATGCCTCATATAGGTTGCGAGTCACAACAATTGGTTTCCCGTCACAGAGAACATGGCAGGGTTGTTCAAACAGCTTTCGCTGCTGATTCGCTTCATCTTCATTCTGGTAGACCGTGATGGGGTTCCCCCACGTGTAAGATAGCGCATCATATCTTGGGTCGTCATCAAGGCACGCAATGTTAACTGAGATCCTGACTGGATCATGATCATTGTAAATCGGTGTGGGACATGGACCTGTGGAACGTGGTTGTATCTGTAAGAGCCGAATGTGTCTAACGGATGGAAGAGGTGAGTATTGGTAACTATCCGTGGCACTATCGTTAAGCGACAGCTTCTCCATGATTACCGGAACCGATAGAAGCCACTGAAGAAAAAGCTTTATTAAGATGTGCAACGTTGTGGTAGACATCCGTCCAGTGAAAGGTCTGATTGCAGTTGTTAAAATTGCAAGGCGGAGCGAGCGTCACGAGATTTAAGGAAAAGGGGCGTTATTCTACAAGCCTAAATAATAAGGCATTATACGAATGGCGAGATCCGAATCGCTCGAATTGCTACATTCGAGCAGTGCGGCCTCTGTACAAAATGGATAAATAGAGTAGTTAACCCATCGCTATAAAATCAGCTTGAGATACACTGTCAAAGTTCACATCTAGTAGCAACGGTTGCGTTCGGACCATTGCCAGGGTGTAATATAGGGTGAGGGTAAAGATGATATTTTGTAAGTTTATGATGTTTTCCACTTCTAACATCACCGTAGGTAGCACTACACTTATTTGTAAAGTTCTACGTTTATTGTGGTTGAAAATATGCTTAATGAAAAGTTGGTGTTGTAGTATTGCTGTTCGGCCACCGCCAAATTTCAGGGGCTTTCCGAATTAAATTTTTTTAACTCGCTTAAACTTCCCAGGATGCGTGGGCATCCTGGGACGGCCTGGCGTCCTGAGGCACGACATCCTGGGACATCGTGATGTCCTGAGATGCCGTTTGTGACAAGGCGTACAGCTACTATAAAGGCGTACGGCCTAGACTATCGTAGGCTCCGATTGATAAAATGCTTTTCGGGGATACCGACCTTTAAAGCTCGGTGGTTCCGTAAGTCAAGAATACAGCACTATTGGGCACTGTAAGCACTGTTATAGGATATAAGGAAGCGCCAGAGCTCCCTGGGGAAAGGCAAGCTTGAGTTTATCTGCTAGACTGACAAGCATACTTCTAGTATCGATACATCACTGTTACGTGTTCTTACCTGTTATATTGCAATCCCTCCTGTTGCCCTCTATTTGTTACAGAGAGCTATAATACATCCATGTGGTCCGTGCGTCGCGGTGTGTGCTATTCACTCATACCAACAATAATATATTATATATTCGAGTTTCAGCCGATTAGCGACTTTTTTTGGCGTAACTCTAATAAATGGACTTAAATAAACTTGACTTTCTCGGCAAATCCACACTAAAGTTTGTATGGGGAAACAAATGGACTTCAGTCAAGTTCATTTTGGCACCCAGGATAGGATAGGCCCAAAACGGACTGCTCAAAAACGTCAATAAGCACCCTGCCTTATGTAAAGGCGCTAAAGGTTCGATTAATTCAAAAGGGGTAAATTAAGCGACCCGCTTTTATCAATTATTTACGATGCTATTTTTTCTTTTGTCAACACCACAAATGCAAATAACGCGCTGATGCAATGTATTAGCCGGAAAAGGATCTACCGGGGTCGGTGGATGAGCATTTAAAAAAGAACGGGCGTGAGGCGACCACTTTTGCGCCATCGACCCGTCGGACGACAATTTCCATCGCCTAACCCTAACCGCCCATCCGCCCTTCAGGTAGGCAAAATGAGTAGACCCACCTCAGAGACCAAACCCACGAATCAGAGCTCGAAAAACTCGGAGGGAGGGCTCCCCCCGAGATGGAATAACGGTACAGAGATCCTCTCTGGTTTCTACTGTAGGATATTCCTACTGAGCTTAAGGTCCCAGATCACGTGGCATTGACACCAGAGCATATGGAGTTATCGAAACCAGACCTGATCAACCCCATTCGAGCTTTGTGTACGTCTGCTCACTCCTTGTTCTAGCTTTCTGGCTGCTTATTGGTTTCTGTAAGGAATGTTGATACTAGCGCATCGGTCTGCACCGGAGCAGCAGAGTCATGTACTGACAGGCCGATCATGACTTGGGCCCTATCCTGAATCATAATGTTCTCGATGCGTACCTGGATAAGCGAAAGAATGGTTTTATATATTTCTTTGGGCAGCTTCAAATCGACACTGTCCGCCGGGACGCTGATAAGAGCTTTCGCATTATCTTCGATATGGATGTTCTTAAATTTGTCACCAGCAAATACAAGCTGGCTTTTATCAATTGCGAGGATGTTTCCCGCTTCAATGGCTGCTTGGTTCGGATATTGCTCACTTGGACTGCTTTGGGGCCAATCTGGGTGACCAGTACTCTGAAGGCTTGTGTTTGGCGTCCTTCGCATATACTGACCTTGTGCTGGTAGGTTAAAAAGACCTCGTTCAAACTCTTCTGCAGTCAAAGGGGGCTGATCAGGAAGAGACTGATAGTAGGCTTGGGTCCACTCTCTGATGTACTGCTGCAGCACCTCTAGTACTCCTGGTAGACAATCCCAACGTGCCTTGTCACATACAGAAGCCCCTTGTTTGTTTCTAGCCCAAGGATCAGCTCCATGACTGAGAAACAGCTCGACTATGTCTGCCTTTTGAGTAGCTTGAAGATCCCGTCCCGAAGCGGCGTAGACGCCTTCGTTAGGTTGCCAAAGCCCTTCAACCTCAACAATTACACCGATATATGCGTTTGCTCGGTCTTGGATTAAGCAATTGTCAATGAACATCTTCTCCGGCTTCGGACTCACGACGGCCCACATCAACGGACTCCAGCCATCAAGGTCGAAGTCGTCAACCACTGCTCCTCGTACGATTAATTCCTTGCATACATTGAAAAAGCCTCTTTCAGCTGCAAAAGATAAGACAGATCTATTGCGAGGCCCCCGTTCGTGCACAGTCTCGTCGGTGATCAGTTGACACAGCCATTGGTCGTCCGTGAAGACGTTCTCCGCCTTTGTAGATACATGACGCCACTCAGATTCCTTAATCTGTATCACGAAGCCCATGAAACCCTGAGAGCGGTCCTCCAGCATTACGTCCGAGAGTGTCACTATGTGACTAGAGCCTAACAATACTTCCAAAAGGGCTCTAGCCGGAGGAGGCACCCCTTTTCGGAGTAGCATCGTGACAATGCTTCCTAATTGTTTTTTAGCGGCTAAAATGATCAGTTGGGTGCCCATCTCCTGCAAGTCGGCTTCTGAATGTAAATTAATAAGCAGTTCCAGGCATTGAAGGTCTGTCCGAAGTCGTATTCCGTCCATCCACATTTTTTTGGCCTGTGCAAATCGGGGCGTAAGGCGAAAGCTCGTGCTAGTAAGGAACTGGCCTGAATCTGTCATAAGAACGTCGTTGATAGAGTTCTCCATCCATCCAAAGTCATCGCCAAGTGCCCAACGCAGCGTCGTATGCCCAAGCTTGTCTTGACGCGTCAGCAATGCCCCATTGAAAACAACCTTCTCGATCATCATTGGATTCCGGCTTAGTATGCTCCAGTGAAGAGCAGTAAATCCTTCTTCGTCTTCTTCCTCGATCGAAACGCCGTCTTTAAGTACCATTTCTAGCAACTTTTGAAGACCCATTGCTGTTACCAGGTGGATTGTGGAAACTGGGCGCCATTTGAAGTTCTCGCGGTCATCCTCAGAAATAAAATACCATAGATACAGCATTCCTATAATGGTTAGTCGAGATGTCGAGCCGAAAATTCGATTGAATTCATCAAGTAGATCTTGATTAGATGCTTGCTGAGCGTGAGTTGAGAAATTTTCGATGGTGTAAGATGTGAGAGGGGATTTTCTCATGATTTCTTGGAGTATATCTGCTTCGAATTGCTGTTGACCATCCATATTGCCGGCGGCACTAATATGATGAGTCAAAATAGTGTCAAGATAGTGGAGGCATGTGAAGGCAATACTCTGGTGCGGATTTTCGAAACCCAGAGAGTCGAGGTGATCCAGGACGAATGCATGTACCGTTGGGTGGTTGAAACTGACGTTGTTACTTGCCTTGCCTACCTGAACTAATCCCCTACAAGATGCAACAATTCGTTTCTTTGGCAACAGCGAGTGGGTGCCTCCTGCGATTTCGATACCTCTAGACAATGCCAACACGTGTTGAATGAGCTGAATCGATAAGTTGTGAGGTGAGCATGCTAGCCATAGGAGGACTTCTCGAGCGAGTGCCTTTTTTGAATCATCTTTTAGAATTTGATCCCATAAGCCTTTGTAGATGTGATGAATATTTGGTGACAAATTCTGAATAAAGCGTTCCAGGTCATCGAGAGTTCCGGGGCTGGTCCCATCTATCAGTTCAAGATGGTGTTGTGCCCGAAGAAATCCCCAAAGACCCTCGGCCTTTTCAAACAAGGCATCCAAAAGCTTCTCCTTGACCTGAGGCTTTTCTTCTTCGCTCAAGTCTTCAATCAAGTCACATATAGATACTCTGTCCTCCATCTGGGTGCTGATAAACTCCCTCAAGTCACTGGCTCGTGTCTTAATCTCACAGAGACTAGCTTTGGATAACGGGCCAAGCTGTGGACATTCCATATAGGATGTGAACAAGGAACGAACGCCTCTGCGCCTTTCTCCGAACTTGCACACTTTCTTCACGAAATCAACTTGCGTTTGATTATCCATTTCATCAAGTCCGTCAACTACAATATAGACATTTCCAAACTCTGAAACTTCAGCCAGTAAGATATTTAAAAGCTCACGACCAGGGGGTTGCGAGCCATTAGAAACCTGACATCGGAGGTAGAGTTCTTTGAGCGCAGACGAGCTCTGACGACGATACTGAATCACCTGTGCCAATAATGCTGCAAAGCGGAGGTCGCAAGAGTGAGCAGGTTTCGGCTGTACGTAGTGGTAGATCACTATACTCGGCTGCTGTTGTTCACGAAGGATCTTTTGGAGATAATTGACAACGACGCTCCTTAACGGTTGTCAGAGGACCCACAGATGTCATGGGGATAGAAAAAAGCACTTGCATCAGCGATGTCTTCCCACAACCGCCTACAACCGTCAGGAATGAAACCACAGTTAGAGCTCACAACTTACGTATACCATGGCAGTAGAGCAACCCAGCTTCTGATGTGAGCCACTTGGTGAACTCGTCTGTATGAAGAAACCACTCGCCAGCACCATCCTGCATTTGCAGTAAGAGATCATTCTGGAAAGGGACGAAATCAAGATCCTCATTCTTAGATGTGAGCCATGAAAATATATCTAGCCAGCTTGGCTCACGCACAGGCACTACATACATGGATCAGTGGTTAACTTCAGACCTGGAAAGGTCTCACAGAACCTCACCTCTATCCTCTGTAATATATTGAACATTCTCAGGAATGCCCATCTGCAGTTGACCAAGGAAAGCCTTGGCACATGATGCGGCAGTCATCGCAGCCCATTCTTGCCACTGCTTATTTTTGTGGCTGTCCGCATAGTCGCAGCCTGCTTTGATGACAACTGTAGGGAACGTGCTCCACACCCCAGCTCCCTCCATTTCAAAAGCTATCACACCATGTTCTTCAGTAACTCTGTCCCGCATAGCGCCGTTCTTCATCACCTTGTTGCCGGAAGCCACTTTTCCATGATAGATTCGTGGAAAGAATGAAGGTTCAGATTTCAATGATTCACCTGCCTCGGCATCAACAATCTCTCGTACAGGCCTTCCAAGAATGAGTTCTTCTTTGGAACAACCAATTTTATCGCATAGAGAGTCGAAAGCCTCTTGACAATAATCCTTCGCAGCACAGTCTTTGCACACGCGATTGCGATGCTCGTGGATATAATCCGCCTCATACAAAAAATCTGTCGCACGACCAGGATACCCGAAAGCCCGGGATTTGATGGATTTGTGCTCCATCAACGAGCATAAATTGACATTAACTTGGTGGCAAAAGAATTCCCAAGGTTCAGGTGTGAGAAGTTGCTTAAATCCCCGGAGCATAGCGTCGGAAGCCTTTTGCAACATGTTTTTGCTCTTGAAGCCGGAAGGATACTCCTTGCCTCTAGTATATTGGATGACCTCGCTGCTTATGACTACATCCCCCAATACGGCCTGATCCTTTCCAATTTTGGGAATAATACCACATATGCCCACCACAAAGCAAAGCTTAATGTTTTGGAAACTGCGCTGCATATCCTTGGCCACCTCTTTAGCCTCCACGTCTCCCATGTCGGCTAGATGGGCAAGAACGATATGGTAGTCGCAAATTGTTCCAAAACTGTAACTATTCCCATCACCTTTAGCCGTCTTGGGCCACGCCTTTTTGTCCAGGAAGAAGTGATCGAAGGACGATTGAACAGCGACAGCTTCGTGGGCTAATGCACAGACGATGCCGATCGTGTACTCGTCGGGGTCTAGGAGGGGTTTTGGCTTAGGGGTTTTCGCAGACATTTTGTGATACCAAGTATAGTGTATAGAGAGTTTGGCAATTCTGGTGATAGATATATCCTTAGCAATTGGATATATCTATCTTTGGACATCCCTCAGCCTTGCGATTTCGACGATGCCCAATCGAGGACACCCACGTTGCTTACCCATTGTCCCGTGGGAAGGCTGCATTGTACTAGGGGACTAATGGAGTTATTATTTACGGCAAATTTCTGAAATACCATCGAAAAGTCGATAAATATCTCAAATACCACTACCGAATTTGGAGGCTCTCGGGGCATACTACTGTTTCGAATCAGTGGTATGTTAAATATCTGCCGACAAAATGATGGTATTTCAGAAAGATTAGTAGTTACACGTAGTTTTTCTGAAATCAGCAAATATCTTATATACTATAGTTATAGTGCGTTAAGATTATTGCTGTAGCAATACAATTGCTTAAATACGTTGTAGCAATTACGTTGTAGCAATTACGCTGTAACAACTACGCTGTAGCAACTACGCTGTAGCAACTACAATACACGTTGTAGTGATATACACTGCAACAATTACAATTACAATTACAAATTAAATATATTATCTATTAATTTATATCGATATGTTATAACTATGCTGCTACTTTACGTATTGTTACAGTGTGTATTGTAATTGATACAGCGTGTACTATAATTGCTACAGCGTAGTTGCTATAGCGTGTATTGTAATTAATACAGCGTGTACTGTAGTTGCTACAGCGTAGTTGATACAGCGTAATAGCTACAGCGCAACCACCACAACGTACTAAACTCGTAATTGTAATTGCAAGTATATTATTGTAACGCGTATTGCTACAGCGTAATTGTAATTGTGTTGCTATAGCGTATATTGTAATTGTTACAATGTATTTATAACGTGCTTACAGCGTGTTAGAAGCTTTCTCAAATACCATCAAAAATTTAAAAGTGCTGGAGGCTTTCTCAGATGCCATCAATTATTCTGAAATACTATTATTTGTGGTATATAGGAAAGCCTCCAAATTCGGTGTGGTATTTCAAATATTTATCGACTTTTTGGTGGTATCCGATAAATTTGCCGTATTATTTAGGTGGCAACCGAGCGTGCCCCACCTAAACCTTTTTACCTTGTATTCCAGACATCTCTGCATGCAAAAAGAAAAAAAAAACAGCCCCGAGCTTTATGCACCAGAACGGGGTGTTTTGATGTGGGGCGTGCTTTGTCACGGGATCTTGGTTAGTAAAGCGTCTGATTTATGAAATAACCACTAAGTTGTTCATCCCCATTCCTAAGAAAGGCACGGAGTTTATGCCATCCTTATACATGTCCGAGCTCCTTATATGTTCATAATATCTCGCTTCTTATTCATTTCAATTGTTCGGCCCGCCTGAAAATCAAGTTTATTATGACATCCACAAAGGCCACCACTGCTCCTCCTTTTACCCCACTTGAGATAGGAACTCGTGATAAATCTGTAGGATGGTACACGCCAACTCTCGAGAATATTTCCGAACCTCAGAGAGATTTATTAGAGAACTACAGTCATATCGCCCCAGATCGCGTGATTCCTCACATCTTGGAAGTGGTACAATGACCAAGTTTTCCTGGTGTTCGATATTTGACGACTGACCTCAAATAGCGTGATCGAGCTTGGGAAATCTACCCTTATCCATGTATTGGACAACTCCGCTTTATTGATCTCAGCATTTGTCGCTCGCCTTCCTATTCGCTGGTCTTGAAGCGCCTTAAAGAAGGGGCCTCGTTGCTCGATCTCGGGTGCTGCTGCGCCCAAGATCTCCGGAAGCTGGTCCATGACGGTGCACCATCTGAGAACTTGTGGGGTGCAGAGCTGAAAGGTGACTTCTTGGAATTGGGTTATGAACTCTTTCTGGATAGAGAGGCACTCAAGGCTCATTTCATGGAGGCAGATGTCTTTGACGCTGAAGGGCCGTTAAAGCAGCTGAAAGGGAAAATGGATTTTATCCATATTGGTCTCTTCCTGCATTTGTTTGACTTGGAAGGCCAAATAAAGGCTTGTGAGCGGATTGTGTCTTTGATGAAGCCTGAAAAGGGGTGCCTCATTTTGGGACAACAGATTGGTAGTTTGGAACCTGGACCCATGGCTGTTGGAAGCAAGATGTACAAGCACAATGTAGAAAGCTTCGAGAAAATGTGGAAAGAGGTTGGGGAAAGAACAGGAAGCGAGTGGAAGGTCAACGCGAATAACGATACGGGATTAGGCGTCGACCAAAACAAACGTGCTTGGGATGACCCAGACACAAGGCGGCTTGTCTTTGAGATAAAAAGAGTCAGTTAAAGATATTTCTAGACATTATAGAAATAACTAACGTTAGAGACTTTGTACCACGTGGCATAAAGATGTTGGAAGATACTAGAACCCGAGTGGCAATACTTATCTGCTATAAAATTACATGCGTCCCTAGGACTCTCATTAAATAAAGATAAAAGAAAAAAGTGGTATGTATTAAGAGTCTAATAGTCAATTCTATATTTTAAGCGTTGGCCCTTGTTTTAATTGTAGATATTAAATTCTCCCTGATGATTGTCCCTAAATAATGGTTTCTTCCCAAATAGCTACTCAAGTAGCTCGATAATCAGGAGCTAGCCAGAGAATATTCGCAACGCCTTCTACGATCCAAGAATTTAAAATATTTAAAGACGGTAGCAGCTTTCCGTAGGGCGAGAAGGCGACCGAAAAGATAATGATGCATGGCCCTCAAGTGTCTGCAGTACAGTACTCTGATATACTTGCACTTTAGGCTTTCTTTAGATCCAAGTGGGATAATACTTCTCAAATGATATTCGAATAATACTATTCCCTAGAGCAAAGACAAGGGCTCTAGATAAATGAAGAGACTATTTTTGGGTTCCGTCGACCTATACTCAAAGCGTCTGGTGAGCTTCCTCCAGCCTTTTATTTTAACAGGTATAAAAGGCTAGGGTCTATCCTGCAAAGCTGATTCCCAGTATGGCAGTAGATCCAAAAAGATAAGAGTCAAGGCCGGTAGTGTATTTCGAGCGCAGGATCACTTCAAGAGCGAGAAAGGATGTGGACTTGCTTCTGCGACAGAACGGCAAGGCTGGGCATTTAGGTTTATAAAATCGAGTTCAAATGATATATATCTACTCGCAAATACGAACATTAATCTCGAAATGGCCTCAAAATAGCAATAGGAAGAGACTGAAATTGGACCCAAAGCAGAAATGTTTACAGTTGAAGGGTCTGCACCTGAAAGCTAAAGGCATGCACCTTATTGCAGGGATCCTACTTACAGTTAGTGTATTTAGGTTACTTCACTTCATGATATTCCAGAATATGACTTAATCTTTAGAATGCCTAGTACTCAAGCATATTTTATCCATTAATACTTAGCATGTGGTTCTCACTCTTAAAATTACAATTGAAAACAATTCTTCAACGTGACCATTGCCTGACATGGTTAGTGTGAAGAGCTTCAGTTCACACGCGAGTTGGATCAGGAATAGCGTACTTGAGAGCTATATACTCAGGGCATCCTTTATACTTGTCAATACAACTTTTGGACTCCTACTACTCTGACATACGGTTTAAGTTTCTTTTAGCTTTTCCTATACTACGAAAGAACCGAGTGCACTAGCCGCAAATCTCCTGTCCTGTCTTAATGCCGATCTATTTTGTTGCTTTAATTTCCAACCCCCTTGTCCAAAAATCTCTTGTTTCCAAAACCCTTTGTCCTCCAAATTCTCTGTTCCCAATTTCATAGTCCTCATCATATAAGTCCTTGAAGGCCACACCTTCTCCCACACAAATAGTGTACGCTAACTTCGCACACTCGGCTACTTGCGGCAAGAGATATGGTGCAAAAGTTGAATGTGCGTTGTATAGGCAAATCTACATCCTAATCGTGTCGTCCATTATGATCCTTCACTTCTCAACACGAAAGGCTTCGACAGGTGAAAGAGGCAGCCCTGTGCCTTCAATTTTAAACCCGAAGGATTCTAGGGCTTTGAGCGACATAGCAACGGCCTTCTCTGCATTTCGTTGCTCAGAGTAAATCAACACTAGATGGACATACGGCTTTCGCAACAATAACTTCGGGACATTGGTCGGTGGACGCTTGTATGTCTGAACGATGGTAGTCAAGATTCGCTCGGCTTTGGCCGTGTTGATATTTGTTGCATCCAAAACATTTATCAAATCTCCAAGCAAGGATTTCTCTTCTTTAATAGTTTCTTTGGTGTGTTGTTCGAATCAAAACATAGTCAATGCTGCCAACGTGATTTCAGGACAAGAGATCTAAGGCGAAAGCGCAAGGACTTTTTCTCTGCTTCGTCCCATTTTGCTATGGCTTACGTTTGAATACGTCGCCCTCGAGCACGGCGCATGGACGACATTCAGGGACGGAGTTCGATTGGGACAATAATTAATCACCTCAAAGTCGCAGGCCGACGTGTAGACTGGCCGAGCTCACACAAGACATGGTAAATCAGAAAAGAAAGTGGAATCTTAAGTTTAGCAAACCCAGCCCTAAGCCTTCGTCCGGTCACAGGATAGGTGGCTCAGGTTTGTGATGCACCAAGAGGTGCCTGATCCCACATTTCATCTGCCTGGTCACATTCCCATGTACTCCATGTATTCATGGACCAGCACTAGAACTCAGACACAAGTCTCGTGTGCTTCTTCTCTTTTATTTATCAGGGAATCGAAAGTCTTTCCAAATGGATGGCCCAGATCACGGAAACGCAGAGCGAAGCAATAAAGCTCGAAAACCAAATCTTCATAATTCCAATGCACTGGATATGGCTACTGTTTGTAGGATAGGCGAGACCGTGTTAGCAATGTACGGCTCTGCTGATGTCAGTAGCATTTTCATTGATAGTACCGAGCAAAGCTTTACTCATACCCAAACTAAGTACTTGGACTGCCTAACCTATTATAACACATGTTGAATAGCAACAAACTATTCAGGATTAAGTCTTCTCCCCGCTTGCCTACTGAGCATTGCCGAAATGTTTCCTGCAAATCTTAGGCTTTGTCACGGAGGATGTGACTTGCCTTAAAGCGCAGTTTACAAAACTCTGAGTCATTGCTGGGGCAAACGGGCCGTAATGATGAAATTATTAGAATGCAATTATCTTTCCATAATGGAACGAATTGTCTATGCTCAATTACCAAAGACCTTTCGGGACGCCATAATTGCCAGCAAAAAGCTTGGTGTAGGGTATCTCTGGGCCGACCCACTTTGCATCATACAAGATAGCATAAGTGACTGGCAACGAGAAGCTTCCCTTATGCATCAGGTTTACACAACTGGCATCTGTAACATTTCAGCGACGGCCGCATTGGACAGCTCTGAGGGGCTCTTCTTCCCACGAGATCCAGCGACTCTCCGGCAGCTCTGTTTTCAGGCTTGCATGGATGGTGCGAAAGGTTACTTCAGTCCTTGCGATGAGGGCTTATGGGAGAAATCCTCTACCAATGCTCCCCTGAATGGCAGAGCATGGGTGCGTCAGGAGCGGATACTTGCCAAACGGAATCTTCATTTCGCTCGCGGCCAGATCTTTTTGGGAGTGCTGTGAGCTTTTGGCTTGTGAAACACTCCCTACTGGCTTTTCTGTTCAATGGGATAACATGTCATTATAGTAAGATATTTCGAGGGGTTTCGCCTCCCGCTTCGTTACAAGAGTCCCGAGAGACCTCACATTTCCTCCCAACGATGAAACAGTGAATTTGGCGTACCAGATATGGGAAAAGATCATTGGTCTCTTCTGCCGAGGTGATCTTACTTTTGAGACTGAGAAGCTGACTGCCATTGGAAACTTGGCCAAATTAATGAATGAGACGCTGCTCGACGTCTACCTTGCTGGCTTGTGGAAGAGGAGTCTTGTTGCCCAGCTTTTGTGGTACTGTGACGGCTCCACAGAGACTATAGAGCGTGGCCCATACATTGCACCTAGCTGGTCATGGGCGACAGTTAGAGGGAGAATTCCTAAATCATACTTGATGCCGAAAGAGGGATCTACTGCCTTAACTAAAATTATAACTGCGTACACCAGTTTAGCCTGTGGTAACAAATATGGACAGGTGACAGGAGGCTGTATCACCACACGAGGGAAGCTTGCATGGCTGAAGCTGCATAAGCGACCAAGAGTGCTTGCCAGCCTCGAAGATCCTGCTGAGGTCGTAGAAGGGGCTATTCCTTCATTGGGTGCGAACAGACTAGTAGGCGCGAGTAGAAGTCACCCTTTTGGTCAACCCCTACAGTTTCGTTAGGATGACAAATACTGCCCTCCACACGAGTGTCTTACCTCTTACCAATCTACTTATACAAATCCAATCATTCCGTACCCAGCTCGGAGCCCAATAGGCTTCAGAGCGTGATTTTGAAGTCTTCTGGTGGGAGACCAGCAAAACCTGTGGAACGCTGCGGTGTTTTTGAAGCCTTCAATCAAAATTACGTTCATAGAGTGATGGAAGGTTGCAAATATTTTAGCACGGTAGAGGGAGCAGACGGGTTCAAGTCTGACGATGACAGTAATGTTGGCAAAATCTATTGGATATCAATTTTTTAGAATCCGAAGTTTAAATATAGAAAATATTTATGTGGAAGCCGTATCAGATGTTGTGTATTTTATCAGCCACCGGTTTTCTAAATGTAGCAAGTGCCGCTTTCCGGGTCCCAGTATCATCACCCAAGTGGTGTCCGCCATAATGGGTACTTTGAACTATTTGGATGGTCCTCTCGCGCGACCATTAGTAAACACAGTGAGATGGTCAGCTGGCGGAAACTTTGATCTGCCTCTTGATTCTTGAGCTCACTCTCGATTGAGTCTTAAGACCTGGATACATTTCTCATCAGCCGCGTTTCACGCGGAGGCGCTTCACGGAGAGGGGGTGGACGGTTAGCGATTTCGCGGCGATTGTGCCGCTGGCGAACCAGGTGGGGTATCATGCTTTACGTTTTGCGATCATCACCATCATCATCATCACCACCACCACGACATAGCTATGGCGCAATTGACCATGGCAGATCTAAAGGAATTCCCAAGCTCCTACGACTCGCCCAGAGATGTAGGTGATGTGCTCGTAGGCGAGGATACCGCCCGCCTTCTTATTGAAGCAAGCTTGTCTGGCAATGACTTGACCTTACAAAGCTTGCTATCGCAGCCACAATGGATCAAGACAATGCTCGAAAAACCGCACTGTATCTATGATGAGAGTCGTCCAAGTCAAGGTCCAAACGATGCGCGCGAGGTGACGGCAAGGCAAATGTCAAACCTTGAACGGGCTTTGACAGTAGCGGCTCAGAATGGCCAAGCTGCTGTTGTGTCAATATTACTTGACTTCGCAACAACCCAAGGCATTGACGCTTCTGATGTTATAACGAGATCGATAATTAATAAGATCATCGACGGTGGGCACGCCGCTGTATTCAAGGCACTAGCATCTGTAGACCCGAATATCATCAACTTCCCCATCGGCCACGGTACGCTGCCACTTTACGAGGCCGTGAGGCGAAGGCAAACCGATGTGGTCGCTATGCTGCTCGAGCTTGGGGTGGATCCGTTGCATCCTGTTGTTGAGCAGTCGAAAAAACTTGGGAGCTACAACTCGTCTCTGATGTCTCTCGCCGCAATGGCTGAAGGTCCGCGTATGACTGAGATGCTGTTGGATCACGGTGCCCCTGTCGCTTATACTGGGGCGTTACATTCCGCTGCACATCGCGGCCATCTTGATACTATGCGCCTCCTCATGCAGCATGGCGCGGACGTGAACGAGGTCCTTTCCGATTGGCGGAGTTGGACGCCGATGCATTTTGCCGCCTCTAAGGGCCAAGTCGATGCCATGAAGTTGCTGGAGCACAGTGGGGCACGCTCCGACTTGGAGGACGTGGATAGGAAGACACCTGCTCAACTGCTGGAGGAGCGTAACACTGTTTAGCACTAGCACACACCGACAATGGGCAATGTTGCTGGGCATCGAGCAAAGTGCTTATGGAAGAGTATCAAGATATGGTGGAGAGCACAGCTAATATGAGCATATGATACGGTGGTCCAGGATAGTCTAAAGTGGTCGAAATTCTGAACACTATAACTGGGCGGTTTCCCTACTAGCGGCCTCGGGTTAGGGAGGCTATTGAAGCTACCAAAGGCTACCAAAGCTACGAAAGCTACAACGCTACGGCAGCTGGCGGTCGGGCTGGCCAGGGCGCGGTGCCTACAACATTTATTCAAGGAGCGAAGCGAAGCTAAGCGAAGTATTTTCTAGGTTGGACTTAACTCAATCTTTTCTCAGAGCTTACAAAAAGGTTTCATTTTTCTAAACTTAGTAACTAATTATTGATAAACGGCTGGAGGGCTACCTCTCCCTTGTCCTCCATCTCCCCTGCCACGCTGAAGGCGTGCAGGACTCCCTGGTGAAATAAACCACCTCGTGACTGCTGCCAGTCCTTGCGCTGATGATAAGGCATTCTTGTAGTTACTCGTGCCAGCACGTGATGGACAATTTTTCCGGAATTAGATTGAGCCAATCAAAACGATTTGAATTTATTTTACATTATATATAGAGACAAGTTAACATAGTTGTAGCTTAGTTAATTACAGCCGTTTTAATAAATAATTATAACGAATAAATTTTTTTTGTTTTTTTGTTTTTCAAATAACGCTTAATATATACGTAAACACTTTTAACACGTAACGTAACTCGAATACTAAAATGTAAGTATTAATTTGTTTAAGTTGCAACTAAACGTTTTTGGCTCCTTTGGCTACAGATCATCAACGATATATATGTCGTGGGATCAACTTATATACAATGTATCTATTGAAATGCAATCCATTTGACAAATAAATACAAGAGAGCTCCCAATAAGCTGTAACAAGTAAGCTCGGATTGCCGTGTGGTAGGCGAAGTAACTGCTACTATCATTGTGGCTTTGAGAATGGAATGTGTAATAAAGTGGACTACTCTCTATAGTAATGATCACATTGAAGAATTAATGGTATGGAATGAACAGCGATTGCGAGATGGATCTTTCCGTGTTGGAAACCAGCATTTAGGCTGGTTGGGAAATGAAACGTCTGAAGTGTTGGTGGCTTTGACATCCAACTCGGTAACAAGATTTCACCACTCACCTACCAGCAGCACAGCCTGGAAATGTTGGTATGTTTATGTACCACTGTAATGTCCAAAGTTCCGTCGATTCAGACTAGAATATAACATCACTGCCCCACTTACCCCTGGAAAGAGTGATCCGTCTGGACACCATAAATAGGGACAACCAACATAACCAGCCACGAGATTCGGTTGAATTCTACATCCTCAAAATAGTAGTCGGTTTGTTAACTCATAGCTTCACAGCAATCCGAATACACAAATCCATAATGTGGCTATTTGTTATAATTCTTGGATCTGCTCAGGAGGAGTCCTAGCTGAAGACAATACATATGACATCCAGAGTATTGAGTCAGAAGAGCAAACAAGGAATCATTAGAGTGTGGGCTTCGCCGCAATCTTTCTTTTTTCTTGGGATCTACCCGATGCTTAACCCTGGACGATAGCTATATGAAGTCACCCAAGTAGACTATCGACACCCATGCAAATGCCGCAAAAGCGTAGTGTGGTTCTGTTTTACAAGGCTCCCGTTTCGTTAATTTTATTACACAGCCTGGGTTCCATGTAATGATCTATTTTGGTTCATTAGACTCAAAGAGAAAGCTTTCTTTGGATTTATTTGGCAATCATAAGCTTCACTTTGTTGTACATTTAAAGATTTACGATTAAAGTTCAGATGTGTTTGGTCCATCTTGGAAAAGGCGCCGCATTTGAGATTTAGACTCTCGCTTGAGGAATCTAAGGTTAATCATATATCTACTGGTCTTGGTTCCGTTCTATCATTGTAAGGGAATCTCAGCACGTAATGTGTGCTGAGTGTTGCTCCTTCGAGCAACTAGACCTGCGTGGGCCGGCTTTATACTACCTACATAATGTTTACTGCCTAATCACAGTTGTTGTGCTCTGAGATTGGAGATCAACTTCATTGGCAGCTCTCTATTGGCCCATTTTGAACCTGAAAATCCTAACTTTGAATGGATTTACCAGTCCTCTTCCTTTAGGAGAACCAACAGCGTGGCGCGAGGCTGTTTGTTGTTCCTCAATACAATCCAGCATATTTTGGAATGCTCCCGAGAGGAATATGGAGATAATTTTCTCAATCTGATCAATACTTGGTTACTGCCGCTAATTGTATATAATGTACGAGAGTATAGCACTGAAACAAATTTATCGAAATATTCATATCCACAGTATCTTCTCAATCCCACAGCTTCTCACGCATTTTTTAGTCCAAATTTCTCCAATTTTCCTATTTCATTGTCAATTTCTCTTTCCTGGATATCTCTTTAGTCTCAGTAGCGAACAATATCTTCTAAGCCTTCTTTTCACCAATCATGCGGGTCTCTCTCGCGATCATAGCCAGTTTGGCTATCAATAGTCTAGTTGATGCTATACCAGTAGCAGCCTCTGGTCCAGACTTTCGCTTACATCATGGCCGGCTTTTTGAACGAGTGCCGCCAAAGAACACTGTTGACAACCAAAAAAAAGTTGGCGGAACTGGAGGTACAAGTTCAAGTATTCCACCTGCTTCAAAGCCAGGAGGTAGTCCGGCTACAGCCGCCGGAGCTTCCGGTGCCCAAAGTGATGCAGTCCGTCCCGCTTACAAACAAGTGACTGTTACGGGGAAAAGGTACAGTACCATGAACCATCCTGCTGGCCCGAATCTAGCTAAACGACCTAATGCCATCGACATCATGACCGATCCAGAACTCAAAGGAATTGGTGGAGCCTATATTGCGGAAACCTGGCAAAGTCAAGCTTGAAGTCAAGAACACAGTTGGAGCGAGTCCGATAGAGGGTTTGTGAACATGTTGGTGCCTATTGCTCGGCAATTACTTACATTTACCTAGTTGATCATGTTGCTGAAACGCAATTGATGACCCAATTTATACAGTGGCTTCAAGATACGAAGAAATGGTCAAAAAACAAGATTGAGGGAATCTTCTTAGCAAACCATGATCCCGTGTTCTGGTATAAGGCCAATAGGTCGCCCAGAGATCTCATTCCAAAGGCAGACTACTCATCTGGTCAGTACCAAGGCTCTTTTTTACAACACGTCCTTTATCAGTTTGGCAACTCGGAAAAGTTATCCCGTCTTAGTGTTTTAAGTACTTCTCTTAATAACAGGAAAGGTAAACTTTGGAGTGGTTTTACTAGGTCAGAAAATAAAGGCCTTGATGGCGCATACGCTGTGATGCAACTAAATGAGTATCAGGAGAAGACGAGTAAGGCATTCTGTGAAACCATTGAAGGTGTCTGGACAGTCTTCAATAGGTTCCGTAATGGGAGAAAGCAGGCAGTAATGCCGATATCAGGAGGAGGACCCCCCCACGCAGGTGCTCCAGCTATCCCTTTTAGACCAAAGAAAAATCCGGGCACATCTAAGCCAGCACCCGTGCCTGTTACTCCAAAAAAGCAGCCAATTCGCCCAACTCGAAACTAGAACATACTACCACCTGTTTACAACGAGATCACACCTGGCAGGAAGTCTTCAGTAGAAACTCCCCAGAAACTCCAGAAAGACCCAGTATTCGACACACAAATAAAGTTCAGTGGAGATGCTGTACATGGGCCTTTAGAACGCTCATACAATGGTCCAATGGACATTCCGCTAGACGATCTCTGGGCAGAATTTATAAAGGGCAAGATCCCCAAGGTCGAAAATGACTTCAAATTGGCCCTCCAAGAATACGAGACAACAAGAGACAAGGCAGTAGAGGCAGAAAAAGATGCAATCAAAAAATACAAGTTCACCTTTGGAGCTAAGTTCCTGGAATGTCCGTGCCTTAAGAAAAGTCCTACGCCGATCCAGAAGCATCTTGGCACTGCCGCGTCAGCGGCTGGCGACCCTACCAAATCTGGCGCTGACGACCCGAAAGGTAAGAAAAAAGAAAAGGATGACGATCCTGACGCGTCAAAGCCTGGTCAGAGCAGTACTGGCAGCAAGGATAAGAACCCTGCAGGTACAAACGATAATACAGACAAGCCCGACGATAAGGCTGTGAAGAAGCCCACTAAAGATGACTCAGCTGGTGCAGGAGACGTTAAGAAGAAGAAGCTATTGCCTGCAGGTATAACTATTAAACCTCCAAAGAAAGGCGGTAAGAGGGACTCTTCCGAAAAGGATACATTCCTCTAGAGCACGGATGCAAAGAAATACGGAGTTAAGAGTCCGGCTTGTTAAGCAGTGGAATTCTGCTCATAGAAGCGTTAGTTGGCCAAAGCTGAAACGGTGAGCCGTTCGAAGGTGCCCATTAAATGGCCTGACAAGCTAAATGAAACAGAGACAGAGCCTTGATAAGGCTAACCCAAGCCATGAAGCTGTCCCAATAAGGTTTTGTTTGTATTGTTTGGGCATGAAATCAAGGTACCTGGATAAAAGATTTTGGATGGCCTCTTCTGATTTACACGACGTTAAAAGTTTGGGCTGTTACTTCTGGAGTTGCTTTTCTGGTGTGTTTGCTTTTTTTAACAAGTTGGTTAAAATATATGACATGGAGTTTTCTCTTTAGTCTTTCTCTTATACCTAAATATCTGCCTGAAGCCAACATACCCGTGAGAGCATCCACAAATTGAAGAAAATAAAACTGTTCTTGAATGTTTGTGCAGCTCAGGGGTTTAAAGGAGCCTCGACCTCTAAAAACCAAGGAAAATAAAGATAGTTCTGAATGGTGAAACAATATCAAGATACAACGATACAATGCTCTGTAGAGGAGAGACAACAAGCGGTCCCTCCGCCCTAGATAAATTACCGGGGAACAGCATGTAAAGCCTGTTCTATGCATGGTTCCTTAATACATAGAATTCCGTTTAATTCCCCACACCCTAGTTCAAAAGTTTAGAATCTTGACTTCCAGCTTTCTATCATATCCTTCTCAGAATTTATGGGCAGAATCTCAATATTGATCTGAAGCGCGACATGATACCTCTCCGAAGACCGCAGCATTGCCCTCGTCCTACGACAGCGAATGTCCTCCTCTAGCGACAATACATCGGCGTAAATTTCACCCATCCTCCTTGGGAATCCCTTGCCATCCGGATTCATACTCCTCGTCCTTTTGCCTTCGAGGTAATCACCGTTGGCACGAAAGCAATTCCAAATTTCTCTCGGCGGTGGCAGCATAGGAAGCATTCTTCTCCAACTAGCCTCTGGCTGTATAAATCTCTCGTCTTTCTCGATCTTGCGCCAATTCCACTCATGATAAATCCACACCTCTTCATCCTCACGCCAATCACCTCCTCGCCAATCTTCATCATCTGAGTCTCCATCCGGGCCCGGTCCCCAATCCATAAAGCATCCCGGCTCGGGATTTTCGCCGCTCGAATAGCCAAGAAGCGGGAGGAAGGGATTTATCTTGGCGTATGTGTACCAATAATCGCCCTCACCCCAGGGCTGTAGGAAGAGGTAGTGCTGAATGTTTTTGTTCGTGTCAATGACAGATTTCCAGGTTCTGTTGACGCGAGGCGCGTCACAAAGGAGGGTCTGTTCGGGGCAGTATTTGAGTATCATAGTAAGGAGTTCGACCGTGTTGAAGACGCGCGTAGAGGCGAATTCGGATTCTGTGGTGGTAGATGGTAGGACCTGAACAGAACTTGCTGCTTCCTCCTGTTCTGGTAGATTAACATCTCCTGGCGTGCTTCCCGGTTGAACAGGATCAACACCTCTGCCCAACACAATAGATAACGAAGACTCTAATTTTAGCTTGCTATTCGCGACTTCACGGCCTACCTCCCTCGATTTCTCAGGGATCTCTTGAGATACCATTTGGGTGGTGGTCGTTAATGTTGTGGAGTTGGTATGGTTGTGGTCCTATACTAAGATTGTGATTGGCTGAGGAGTGATGGCTTCTATTGTGTCCTTAGAAGCTTTACTGCGAATGGGCAACATTTCATAGGAGCAGAGCCTGTTTGAAGAGTGACGTCTAGCGCTCTTGCTAAAGTGTGAAGTAAATCAAGGCGTGATGTTGTTGGAAGTGTGATGTTGTTGGAAGTGTGATGTTGTTGGAAGTGTGATGTTGTTGGAAGTGTGATGTTGTTGGAAGTGTGATGTTGTTGGAAGTGTGATGTTGTTGGAAGTGTGGCGTACGTACTTGGAGGTGTGATTTTGTTGCGGAGCTGCGGTATGTTTATTTTAGGGATATGATTTAAAGGAGGTAAACAAACAAGGCTGAAATTAAGCGACTATTAAATATCCGGGGTGGCTGATAGCGCATTAAATTCAAGGCCGAAGAGACCAAACACATAATGCTTACTCTCAGGCGTAATTAGAAAGCTTGCTTTCTTACTAAAGTCAGGACCCAGTGCGTGGGTGCACGGACTTAGCTTGCATATTAATATAAAGTTTAAGTTCGCAGTCGATTATCGCGTGTACAATATCGATGCGATAGTGTTCTTAGTGTAAGTGCATAGTATGTAAAGTCTATAGTGAAGTGGTTGAAAAACAGTGTAAAAGCAGCGTTCCGAGCATTTTATAATTATTGGCTGTACCTGGTGTGGAGACAAAGTGTCATACTAGGTGCCCGGCCGAGATTTTGTTGGAATATTCGGGCGTGTGCAAAGACTCCAGAGTTTAACTCTAGTTTTGCACACTGGTAATTGATTTTGTTTCTCCATAGTCGTGATTTGAAATAGTTATAGCCATACTGGTGGTTAATGAACATGGGACACGCATATAAATAAATGGCGAAGATAGTAAATGGTACTTTCAATTTCATTACAATACGAAGGGGTATGAGATACTCGATGAATTGCATTTGCTCCAGTCAGACTGATAACAAATCCCTCAAGCAATACTCTCCCCCGACCCTACAGCCAAAAGGCTTCCCTATTCAGCAAAATTCGTAAGGACTGACCTGTCACTCCTCGTCTCAACATGCATCCTCCCACCGAACCACATTCTTGCACCTAACCATCCCCTTCCAACTACATCATCCCCAAAAACGCAATCACGAAAGCACCGACAAGTCCAGTCCCAACCGAAACTCCCCACTTCCCAGCCAAATTCACCTCAATGAAAGTCGGAGCCGGGGTCGCACTCGGCGTAGCAGGTGGGGAAGGCGGCGTGTTCCCCGGGCCCGTCGTCAACGTCGTCGACGTCGTCGTCCGATTCCCAGTCGGCACCGGCAGAGCCGTAGTCGGGAACGTAACGCTTGGCAAGACGCAAGTGCAAGTCGTAGTCGGGCAGACTTCCGTGCTGGTGTAGGTGGTGGTTTGGCCAGTGCAGGTCACGGACGCCGGGCATGTGGTTAGGGTGGTGATGTGTGTTTTTGTCTCGGTTCTGGTTGTGTTGGGATAGACGGTTGGGGGTGTGGGGGTAGGTGTGGAATAGGGAGGTGGGGGGGTGGTGGTTGGCGGTGGTGTGTGCGTCGGGAAGCAATCCTCTATGGCTGTGATGTAGGAGGTAGCTCCGCAGCTAGTCGGGCATGCTGTCTGGCAGACAGTTGTAGTGGGGATCGTGGTACAGCCGCACGATTGGGTGATGGGCTTGATTTCAAGACAGGCGAGGACGGTGCAGGTTGAGTAGGCGCCGTGGCAGTCTGAGGTCGAAGTGAGAGTAGCGCACGTGGTCCCGGATTCGTAGCCTGTTCCGAAAACAGAGACGGGCAGAGTCGCGAGGACTGTAGCGATGGAAACGAGTGTCGAGAACTGCATGGTTGTACAGTCCTGGAGGTGCGGTTTGTGCAAGTTAACGAATGTGTAGGGATTTTTGTTTGTTTTGTTTGTGGAGAGAGGGAACAAAGGTCTATGCAGGGCGGGTGTCCCTGCTTTAAGATGCGTTTCTCTGCACTGTACCTTTGATCGTTGGCGTTGGCCGCCACGATACTTAGGTTGGGTTGGTTGGCGACAGAAAAAATAGGCTGTCACTTGTTACAGTTCTTCCTCGTATTCGACAGGGCGAGCGTTGGCCCGTCTGATGGAGGGGACCAATGCGGGGTAGGGTCTGACCAATAAGAGGGCGTGCCTAGTGTGCAGTGGGAAGCGGAAAGCTGCCAAAACAGAAATAACCGGGCAACAGGGCGGGAAAAATAAAAATTATTGATTTGGGCTTCTCTGCAGCTCGTATCCAAGGCTCCTTGGCTGTATATTGCTCTTGATCCTGCGCCGCGATGGCCCTGGAAGCATAGTTGGACTTCCAACGCACCGTAACTCAGTCCTTCGTGCTGACTCCGAGATGCATTTGCCCTCAGCGATGAGTATAAAAGTCAACACTGTGGCCAAGGGCAAAGATGAGAGAGAGAGACCTGCGTGGTGCAAGATCTACCTCGACACTTGTGAAGCATTGAAGCATGAACCCTCGTCGTCCATCCACCCACAATGCCGTCGCGACTCTTTCTAGTCGTAAAAAGAGGCACAGCTCTCCTGCGGGATTATGCCCTAGAAGCTTCGCGACGTGTGTCAGCCCGTATTCCTTCCGTTGAGATGGTAGCTGTTATAAAGATTCACATGCAGTTGATGCTCGCTTGCGCAGACTCAAGACCGCCAGGATCAGAGGCATGAACTCTTGAACAGTACGCTGGGTAGTATGGATTTCGGAGTTCGTGGCTGCAATGTTGCGGCTGAAGCTGCAGATAGAGTCTAAATGAAGAAAATGTTAGATTGACGGATTTGTGGATAGAGCTGTCCGTAATTATGGAGGGAATAGCCTCTGGAAGGGCTACAATCGGTCTCTGCACATACATTGCGTCGGTGCAGGCGAGAGGGTCTCTTGTATTTGGGCAGAGAGTATGGACACGAATACCTGCTTTATGGATCTCGCAGGCGATAATTTCGACAAGGCACATTATGTAGAAAGCTGCAAAGAAGCTCAGGAGAGTCGAGAAGACTTGTTTATAAAGAAGTAAACCTATTTCAAATCTTGTTGCGCTATTCTGTGATTGATTTTTAGTTTTAAGTTTATTATAGCTGACTATGAATCATGTGACGTTAAGCTGTACTGCATTTTCAGAGCGTAAATTGCGCATTTGCTAAGCCCCTCTTAGCGGGGCTGGCGGCGCAGTTTGCGGAACAAGATGAGGTAAATACAGAGCCTCGTGATGTGAAGGCAAGCAGGGATGGAACTTATTGGAATTTCTATTCTTCATTAAACGACCTAATAACGAATAAAGTAGGTTCTATGTTGTGGACCTAATGCTGGGAGTAGCGGCAACGAGAGTGCTACGTTTCCTATTGTCAATTCAAAAGTAAATAAAACTCGAAAATAAAGGTAAGCTAGTTTCGAGAAAAAAAGTAAAAAAAGTGAAAATGCCTGAAATCGATCAGTGTGAGAAATGATTTTGATTACTTGATTACCGAACCTATTAATCAAAATCAATGTCTTAAATCAAAGCATCTAGAATAGTTCCACTATCGATATTTTTTCTAGCTCGAAGAGATGCACATTACTGATAATCGGATAGTGTATTCTTAAAACGATCGCTGAAATGGTTAACTACCTAATGTATTATTTCTTGGAATCACCCAGATATGCTTGTGGACATTGGCTGGAAACGCAGCTTGACCGCCCTCAGCCTCGAGTTTCTGGACACGCTCGCGCATCCCAGCCAGAGCATCTCGGTTCGCAAAAATAGCGCCATTCACGCTCCCAAGAAGTTCTTTGTATTGTCCGGAGAGAAGCGTCTCCAGCTCCTCTCGAACGGCCTTCATGACGTCGGGGCGAATTTGCTCTCCAACACCTTCCTCGCGACGTTGTTCACCTTTTGGTTGGCGTTCGGGTTCTATCTAGCAGTTAATTACTCCGCTCAACAAAACCGAAAGAGCCCCTGAGGAGTCGTCGGCCTGCATCTAGTTTCTTACCTGCATGTTGGCTTTCAGATCAATCAAAAGCGTCCACTATTGCGAGGACATCTTCAGATTCTACTCTGGGTGCTCTGCCTGTATACCTTTGTAATACGGTCGGCCATGCGAGCCAACTCGGCCTCTTGATCAAATTGAGTCGGCATGTTACTACGTGTCTGTGGGTTGGTTTTTCAGTCGCTCATGGCTCGATGATCGTCTCTGCTGTAATAGGAAGATATGCTGAGCTGAATATGAGTGATGGCAGTCGGGGAAGCGTAACGGTTATCAACCTTTTGAGATTAACCAATTATGTGCTATAGGCTGCTTGTGGTACATAGCGGCCATTATTTAGGCATCTACTTCGCAAAAACGACTAATGGGAGCCCAATATAGCAGTGATAGTCAATTGAATAGGTTACTATCAGCCTGTCACAACACTCGAGGCTAAAAATGGCCAGGCTCCGCATTATGGCCGACGATTTTTACAAATCGGGCAACAGTTGCCAAGCATACTTTCTAGTCCACAAGACTCTTACATTGGTTGCCACCCCGATGGGGGACTGAATTCCTTAGAACAAAACTGGAGAATGTAACTTATTTAAATGCTTTTATCTTATCTAAAACTAGAGGTAAAACTATTTACCAAAGCGTAGAAAATTAACGAACGAGTCCAATAGCGATGCAGAAATTCAAGTAGAAATTGGTCAAATATGCCACAATAAGATTTATCGATGATATTTTATGTCTAAATCAAAGCACAATACTTGCACTACAATAACTCGAGCTTTTGATATGTAAATTATCAATTAATGCTGAGAAATTCCACGGGATATTTGCCGTGTAGGGATGTCGGTTAAACCGGAAGCCCGGGACCATTCGTCGTCTGACATGAACTTTCTGGCCCAACGAACCGTCTCACAAGGGGATTTGGCGACAAAAAGGGTCTGGAGATGTTGGAGATGTTGGGGGTCTTGAACGAGGGCTGCTGAGGCGTTGATATTTTTGAAAAGAGCTAAGGAATGTTGGATCCACAGTACAAAATAGGAGTCCTCCTCGCCATATCCTCAGAGAGGGCTTGAGGCCTGCAGGCCCCATAGTTAGCACAATTGAACTAAGAAGACCGTCGTTGGGGAACAGCTGAAATCTCTTATACCACAGAGAGTATGGTTTTGCGGCAGGGCTGCCTAATGAGCGACCCCTAACTGGACTGCTTTTCAAACCTCAGTACCTGATAAGCCTATAGACAAAGCTGTGTCCACAAAGCAACAAACAATCCCATTACGAGTAACAGCACGAAGTAAGAAGAGTATCAAAGGGTATAAAATTGGGAACAATAATTATTATTATATATATTTAATTAACCTTCTGGCGCTTGAATTCCCAAGAAAAAAGACCCCGCATGTTCATGAGTTATAACACTCAAACTAACACCAACCGAATATATCCCCAATGTAAGTCTTTTATTGAGTCTGATAATTCGAATGATTTATCAATACGAGAAGTCGTGTCGGCTGTTTGAATCTCTGGCCTAGGGAGAAATTGATCAGACGGGAAGTTGTAGCTGCATTCCTCGCCAAGAGTTTCTCCTAGAAGCGCCCGAGCGTCAAGAGTGACCAGGTTTGCTATACATAAACTCTGGCTTGTCAAATCTATTTCTAATGTTTGTTGTCGTTTGGTAGTTAGCGATCACTGATCTTTGTCAATACCACTAAACTCCGGCTCAGGTGGACTCATCAGCGTTCACATAAAAGTGCGCCAAAGATTCTTCGCCGTTATATTTTCCATAACACATGGCTCCTACCAATATCTCAAAGCCCTGGCATCCAGTGGATGATCTTCTGGGAAGTGTACTGTTGTGTTATAGTATAACATGATTAAGTCGCATAAAGCGAAAGATCTAATCCTCCAAGTTTCAGGGTGTAAAGCAAGGATTCTCCATTATAAGCATCATGAATCGAAGACTGCATCCACAAAGCATTCTCTCCCGCCCATGTGCTTTCCTATTTCCTCTGCCACTTTCGTTGGGAGTCGAGAGTGGGCCTATAGTCATCCTTATCCATATCTTCTGACAACGAGTACTAGTCCCATGCAGACTGCGGCACAATATAGCATGTATGAATCCCAGGCCCCACGACCGTTCTATTCGCCTATTCTCCTCCTATACCACTGATTACACAGCAGGAGCCCCGCATCTCTGCCGCATTCCTAAAGTTATCCATTGCTTTCTTCGCATCCTGGTTATTTAGAGGATTACCGGTAGAACCAACAACCATACATCTACCAATAGAGCTCTACTAGTAAAGCGAGAATCACGTATGTACCTTAGAGGCTATACTTAAAGGAGGCATAGCCTAGAGTAGAACTAAGTCGCTTCAGAGCAAACAGGGAGCCATATCCATTAAAATAGATCAGATAGTCAGTCGTAACTCTTTGAGCCAGTGAAAGATAATGACGCGGAAAAATATACTGTTGTTCAGCAAAGGCCAAATTCCGCACTACTTGTAGACTGCAGTTCTATGTCGGATTTGATCAAATAAGGGAGTGAAGAGTCTCAATCCGAAATAAAACATTGTGCACTTTCTCTGCCTACTAGCCCAATTTTCAAAGACTGTTCTGACTATATTGCAAGATATCAGACGGTTGCCAGATATAACAAGTCCACAATTAATCCAGAGCTTTACTTTTATGCTTGATCAGTAAGCCAAGGGTGTACTCACACTTATATAAAGGGCCAACTGTTAAAATATAGCCAAGACTCCATTGATGGCTAGTTCTTGCTTAATTTTAATGTTACGGTACGCCGAGCTTTGCCAAGGCGCCTATTTGGAAACCATGAGCCTCCAAAAGCGCCACAAAACAAGCCTTTCCGCTAGCTAAATTTAGAACGTGACTGCCCCTTGCAATTGTTCCCTTGCATTACTATGCCAAAACTTTGACCATTGTTTCCTAAGTAAGGAAAGGCAAAATAGGAAGTATTAGATTTACTGTTTCAATTGTACCAATAAATAGGCTTCAGAATTCAAGCTTTGCTATTAGAAAGGATATATACATGACCCTTAAATTAAGAATAAAGAGAGAGCTTGGGAGATGCGGCAACCATATGCGCACGCTCAATTGCGTTGGCTTGGTCACACACTTCGGAGTTTGTATTAATTAAGCTTATATTTAGCCGGCAGTATAAGAACCGTGACACCTAGTTACACTA
Organism: Chalara sp. BL73; assembly: GCA_918026815.1. Lineage (NCBI taxonomy): Eukaryota > Fungi > Ascomycota > Leotiomycetes > Helotiales > Chalara > Chalara sp. BL73. The sequence goes on from CAKJVC010000207.1 coordinate 39,735, forward strand.
AAACAGTATTCTTTTTCTTAATTGTTCAGTTAAAATAGATAGAAATGCCGCAAAACCAAGCGATTTGAAATCATTAACCATAAAATATGCCCGCAAAGAGTCAAAATAAACATTGTATAACTGTTCCCAGACTAGCTTAGCGCAGTAATGGCCTCTTATCAGAACCTTCTGAAATAGTTCAAAATTATTAATAGTTCTAAACCTTAAAATAAAGTAACCCTTCCCGAGTACCCACCCATGTCTCGGCGCAGCCATTATAGGTCCATAATTTAATAACCTGAGGAGACCGAAATGTGCTGCTATACAAAGTAAGCCGAAGTGCTGTAGAGATGTAATCAAACTCCGCATTATTCAGGGTGTAAATACTAGGTTCCCTTGTTAGCTAGATAATTAGATCGATTTTGATGGAATTAGTCGGGTAATCATGGAGAAGATTCCTCCGGATCGACAACTTATGGCAGTCGCAAGGTTGAATTTGTCTCAATGCTCCATATTTACTATTCGAGATGTGCCATCAAGTATTGAATCCGAAAGGTATAAATTAGAGCCCATCCCCTTATTCTCGCCGATACCATTCATCGAGCAAGCTCCTTCAGAATCTAACTGGCCGCCGATATTCCTACCAAATTCGTCACTCTATTCTCACTCCGTCCAAAATGCAGCTATCTTTGCTCTTCGCCCTTTACCTTGCTCTGTGCGTAAACGCATGGAGTTTCGACGTCACCACAAAGAATAACTTCTGTGGCAAGCGTCGCTCTTTCTACAGTGTGAAAGCCGAAAATGGCTGCTACCCTCTTCCGGGTGGTATTGGCGGCAATGTCCATTCCTTCGCCTTCTGCTCCATGGCGTGGACCCGCTGCTCTATCTCATTCCACTCGAAACTTGGATGCTCTGGAGAGAACTTAGGTTCTGCAACTGCTGCCCTTCCATCAAAATTCTGGGAGAAGAAGTCAGTATCAGCGGCGGGAAGCAAGATGAAAAGCTTCCGAATTCAAGGCTGCAAGGAAATCCCGATCATCAGCACCAATCTGGACGTCCAAACTTGTTACTCTAAGTTAACTACGACACCTCCGTGGGAAAATTGTTAGGCAGGTGAAATATTTGGGCTTCCAGTGTGGAGATTGAAGCCTGTATAGGGGACTATGGAAGCTGATGGTGCTTATGGGGTTATGACTAGTTTGCATGGGGGAGGGGTTGGCTTATGGGCTATTATCAAGATCGGACGACGAAGAGGAATGGGCTGCCGTGTAGTAGGTGGAAATCGAGGATGATGTCCACGGAAGATGAAGTATTTTATTTTGACTGTTTTTCTTTTGTAGATAGAGGGTATAAACCGCTTTAGAGGATTTTGCCTAGCTTTTGACTGAATTCAGACTTTCTACCTATCTTGCTTAATAAATCTCACTATTTTATTAATCTGACCAGTGATGGCATTTCGATTTACCCAAATTTAGTTAGATTATTAGCACATTATTTAGGTGCCGGCATCATTGTTCTTAAGATTTGAGACGCCGTCCATTCTGGCCTTGAAAATAGAACTATATCGTTAGATTTGCACCTTTTCAAACCTCTACTCGGGACAACGTACTGCATGACATAACTACCATACGCTTAAAACGCAAAATCGGATAATAGAACATAAAAATTGATCCGATTTCAAATCGCAATTAGAAATCACGTATTAGTTTACGAAAAAATACTTAACAAAAAAAACAAAGCAATACATTTCTAGCTGACTTTCCTGGCCGACCTGATTAATCTAGCTAGCATAACTAACATTTCTGGCTAACGCTTCTAGCTAGTTGTATTGCAATTGAGTAACAATAAAGAATAAAAGAAATAATCTCAAAAAGAGGGGTAATATGTACAGGAAGTAAGGAAAGTTACACGTGACTCTACTTTACATGACTTTCTTTACTTCCTGTACATATTACCCCTCTTTTCGAAAGTATCTTGATATTTATTATTATAATACGACTACTTTTTACGGTGCACCTGTATTTTAACATAACTATAATGGCTTACTAGAAACGTTAGCTGGGAATGTTAGTTATGCTAGCTAGATTAATCAGGCCGGCCAGGAAAGTCAGCTAGAAGCGTAAGGGTCAATGACTATTATATTTATAGCTATAACTACCGTAAATCAGCAATTCCTAGTTTCAAAACGCAGCAGCACAACGCGAACCTCTAGGCTTAAATCTTTATTTTACAGCTCCCTCCTAGAACTATTGGCGAAAAAGACTAGGCCTAGGTCCAGCTTAACGCTACTCCAAAGGCTAGTGCTTTGCAAAATAATCTAGTAACTGGAGAACTGTCCGATTTCCAGCTGGGATTAAACTTCCAACACTTTTTATTTCTCGCCCTGAACACCCAGATCGTAAACCCGAACACTAAGTCCGTGCACCCCCATTTGGATCGCTATTTCAATAAAATAATCAGTTATTAATTTAATTTCATTTATTATTGTTTAATTTTTGAATCTATTAACTTTCAAGTGATAATGCGTTAATACGTCGAACAAGATTTGCTTACAGCTTTTGATAACGTCAGAAATAGCAAGTCAGTAAAATTAACTAGTAAAATGTTACGATTGTCGCAACAGGATCATGGCTTAGGGGCCTGAGGCTCGGTAGGCAAAGCTTAAAGATACATATAATCATCAAAAAAATCAGATACATTCTGAGCCGTCTGTGTGAAAATGCTGGTTCCAAAGATCCGAGTAACTAAGTAATGTTGATATATGGAAAATATATCGCGAGTTTGCTCTTAAGGGAGATATTGATTCAATCAGGGATTATCGCCGGCTTGACGTTGAAATGATGCAAGCTATGCTCTATACTCAACACGAAACTGTTATATTGGACGAGAGAATATCTAATGCAGACTTTTCGGGAGGGTCGTGGAGCAGTTAACTCAACGCCTTGAACATTTTAGTGTGTAACTTCGATCTTACCAGCTCCCTTAATACCTTCCATATTCAATAGAGCGTTTTCCAAATACTCACTGTTTAGCAACTCTCATTAAGTCGCACAAGGAACTTGGCAGTATAAGACAGCAAGGTCAAGAAGAAAGTAGGCGAATTGGTCGATTGCTCGCCGCTACGTTGCATGAACCGCGGTCCTGATATGCTGCAGGTGTATCGGACCTCGTCGGTCTCCGAGTAGAATCTGAAAAGACATAAATTAATCTCGATAGTACCCTTCGAATATTCTTGCAAATGAAGGCGCTTGCAAGCTCTATCAATAGGACTAATAGAGAAAGGAGGGAATAAAGTATATAGGGGCGAATAAGATACTCCCACAGGCAAGTAGAATATTCTATTTACGGTAACACTCTCACTGGAAGTAGCGGTAGGCACCCTTTATTGTATCTTTCTACGTACTAATTAAGTAATATAAACAGGTGGTATCCAAAGAATCATTGAAACTTGTCGCCGTTAGGAACGCTACATCTCCCCTTCGACAGACAGCATTACTCACATAATATTCGCCCTCCTTGGAGCACTCATTTCGCTCGCTCCAAAGGCCACCATGGTGTACTACCGGTTGAAAAATCATCTCGTTAGAATAAACATTGCATTCAGACATTTTGTCGCTGTGCTCTTAGCCAAGGCATCGAAGGCATTGAATCAGGGACTGTTGGCTGTGACAGCTGTTTACACAGCAGTCTTGAGAGACTTTATTGGCAATGCGATTAATGATCCATAAATACGGATTGTGTTTCAATGATACTGAAGATTAGGGGTTACTAAATATAGCGAAAAGTGAACGTGCCTTATTGCTCAGAAACTATGAAATTCCGATGTTTCATTGCAAAGATTCTTTAGTCAGGTCCAATATGACTATGGTTGACTGACTGACCATGTGTATCGTGTTCTTTGTTGTCAGCAAACGTAGTTCTGCTATACTAGCACTACAGGCATAGGTGTGCTATACAAAAAGCATGGCGAAGCAACCACCCCGTTCCTGGAATTGTTTCAACGATTGTAGCGTGCAAGTTTGAACCCCGAACCTGATGTTGTGGAAGATTGCGGGATTAAGGAGGTGTTTATTTAGAGAAGAGCTATCTTGAGTACGATACCGCTGATTGTCAAAATTCAAGAAAGTGTCCAAAGTTTTGTACCGCAAACCCTGCTTCCACTTATCCTCCCAGAGCATTGCTTGTTCAACACTCCTTTCGTAGACCTCCTCTACTTGTAGCACAATTTCCCGATATATTTGGGTAGATGCTAAATACTATCCTGGGCTAGTCTTGTAATCCTGGAGGAGTCTGTCCTAGAGGAGATCAGGAAATCATATGGGATGTGTGAGAATTCATAATATTTCTCCAAAGCCAAGACTCTTTGCTGGTAATTCAATCTTAACCCCATCCTATCTATGATTTAGACTTTAGAAATATGAATTCACAGGTTAAAAAGCCTAGCGTGTATATTGATATGGGAGCTTTGGAAGGTTGTAGCCTAGTGCATATCTTTGGTAGTGAGTAGAAACCGGACGATGTGTAAAATGTCATCAAAATCAAGTGGCGTGAAAAAAGGGAGTAGCAGCCCTACGTCAGGGTGTCTGTATACATAATAAGTACGGCAAATTTCTCAGATACCACCACTGAATTTGGAGGCTTTCCCATATTCCACAAAGGATGGTATTTCAGAAAGCTATCAAATAATTGATGGTACCTGAGAAAGCTTCCAACACTTTAAATTTTTGATAGTATTTGAGAAAGCTTCTAAAACTCCCTGTAAGCATGTTATAAGTACTCTGTAGCAACTACAATACACGCTATAGCAATACAATTACAATTACGAGTTAACTACGTTGTAGCAATTACGCTGTAGCAACTACAACACATGCTGTAACGACTACGGTACACCTTGTAGCAATTACAAGAAACGCCGTAGCGATGCATACTGCAACAATACAATTACAACTTAAATATATTACATATTAATTTATATCGATATATTGTATACTGCTACTTTGTGTCACGGCCCTGGCCCTATTTCGCTTAAAGCCCTTTAGGGTTCGGCCCCTGGCACCACAGGGCCTCGCTTACACTGGCCCCTAGCCAGCTTCCTGTATATAAAGCATTGCTTTTTCTCTTTTTCTATTTGTAGCTTGTTCTCTTCGTTATAACAATTGATAGTTATTCACACTTTTGAGTCTCTTTCCTGAGATCTACGGATCCAGATCCCTGTTCGCCTTGAGTTGTTACACTTTATATATTGCTACAACTTGTGTGTAACAGAGGGCAGCAGGAGAGATCGCAATATAGCAAGTAAGGACACGATATTATGAGAACACGCGACTGGCAATGCAAAAGTAATAGTATTGTATTGATATGGAATGTAAGCTTATCAATTTATAAAAGACACAAGCTTGCCCTTTTTCAAAGAGTTCTAGCTTCTTTTTATACTTTTCACTTTTCGACTGTTCTGTAATTTTTACTTACAGAGTCACCAAGCTTTTAGCTTTAGTATCCCCGAAAATACTATAGCAGCTGAAGCCCGCAATAGTTTAGGCCATACGCCCTTGTAGTGGCTGCAAGCCTGTAGCTGCTGTAGCTGCAAGCTTATAGCTGGCAATAAGCTGGTTACGCTGTTTGCAGCCTAGAAAGTACCGCAGCTGAAAACCTTAATTTTTCCCATAAGGACTTTCATTCTACATCCGGGGCCTTGAACTGGTTTCACGGATCCTGGTTGCTACAGTGTGTTGTAGTTGCTACAGCGTAATTGCTACAACGTATTTAACTCGTAATTGTAATTGTATTTGCATTGCTATAGCGTGTGTTGTAGTTGCTACCGCGTGCACTGTAAATGCTATAGCGTAAACTTTAACGCAACAAAACGACAGTATATAAATTATTTACCGATCTCGGAAAAACTACGTGTAACTACTAATTTTTCTGAAATACTATTATTTCGTCGACAGATATTTAACGTACTACTGTTTTGAAACAGTAGTATGCCCAGAAAGCTTCCAAATTCAGTAGTGGTATTTAAGACATTTACTGACTTTTCGATAGTATTTCAGAAATTTGCCGTAATAAGTAACAGGCCTAGAGGCGTCACATTTCAATGGTTGTAATCAATACTAATGCCTCAAAATTTAGTTTACGAGCCGCCGCGCTTTTAGATGGTCTAGGAGAAGCATTCAATGAAGGAAGTGAATTAGACTACTCCAAAGCGCCTAGTGAGGTTAAGGGAAAAAGAGCTTGCGGAACAGAGAGGGGAGTATATTTATGGCAGTAGCTATACCTACAAACAAGTTAGTGGGCTATCATGTTTAATTCTATTCCATTTCACCATCGACTGCATAGTCCAGAGGGCAGTAATTCTTAAAATGGCCTCCGAAACTGGAAATACTATAGGATTTAGCGTATAAGCATAAATATCCAGATCTAACTTGAAAAAGAAGCGTAGTAAAACTGAGGCGCTTGGAGAAGTGGAGTTTATTGACTACTTAAAAGTGTACAAATTTGGTTTACCCTTTCCTAAAATTTTCAAAAAGAAAGTACCACAGCCCCCCCTGTGCATCTACATATACAGTGGGTAACAGTGGTATAATACGAGAGAATCTAAAGCTAAAGAAGAGAGAGGAGCCCGGGTGAAGCGGGATCTATATACTTGAGAAGCTCTGGGAGCGCGTCTAAAGTAAGTAACGTGTTCTTCAGGGACGGGACGTGACAGAAAAATGTATGAACTTTAGGCACCAGCGCACAGGCAAAAGCGCATTGCGATCCTAAATGAGACACCGATGCAGGAAACTTATGCGAGGGACGTTCTTGGCGGTCCCAAGAATGTTAATGCATAGCCGGAAGACAGGAGTGCGTTAGTTTACCGGTCAGATACAACGGGCAGGCTTCCACAGAGCAGGCAATGCAAGTACAATAACTAGTGTCATTTCGCTTGTGTTGTGGTTGCGCTGAGGAGGAGCCTCTCGTTAAAGTTCGCCAAGAATCTGATAGTTGAAAAATCCATGCAACATTTCGGGCATGATCCACATTCGGAACAGGAAATTTGCCCACCAAGCTACTGCTGTGACTTATTTTGATCATCTTGCTTTGTGTGAGGCTGCTATAGGGTAGCGCCACGCCAGGTGGGCTTCCAGCTTTGCGGTGCCCAGCTTGGTACGGTGAGCCCTGCAGGTTTTCATCGACACTGGAGGTGGTCACGCTAAAGCTGAGAATAGTTTAGCAAATTATATTCTAAACTGGGCTGCGGCAATTCTGTCCTAGAGCTCGTTACAATTTCGATTCACTGATTTAAATTTAAAGAGATGTTAAAATTATATGCGTGGTCGCTTTAGCTCATGACACCAAAGATGCATTGTTAAGTAGTCATCAATATTATAAGTGCAAAAACAATAGATTGGTTATAAAGAGAGGCGGTGAAACAGACTGCATATGGCTACCTCAGACCCTCACTTTCCATAAAAGACAGGACTTTGTTCCTATACCTTTCCTTCCCCTACCTGGCAATATCTAGCTAGCTACCAACCTATATGCTTGTTGACGGAGTAAATACGTAACAAAAGAAGTATATTCAACTCCTGAAAATTCTCAATCAAAACCTCCAAAAAGAGTGTACCCCTATGGCCGGCCTCCGCCTCTCCAGAATCCCGCACAACATCTCTACGACCCATGGAGATTCCATTCACTAGTATCTACTTCTAACATGGACCCATTCCATAGCAGTCTACACCCATCAAAGTCAGCACAGCCCTGAAATCCTTATTTCGAGCAAAACTTACTCTGCACATATGCCGCGGCAATGAAATCACTGGTTGACAAGTAGAACCACAAGCTGTAAATTTTATCAGTCTAAGTCCCCCCCAACCATTATCTGCCGCAGAACTCCGCTCCATACAATCCACCATCTTCATTCACTTCGCTCACTGCATAAGGAAAAAATTAAAATTAAAACATACCTAGTGCTTCCCACAATATCCCCCCAAGCATAACAACGAACGGTCACACTTGCTCCAAGGGCAAAGCGACCGGTTACAGGACATGTATTAGTACTGGCTCTCGCACAGCTTTGGCGCGGTGCATTAGCAGTCGTTACCGCGCAGGTTACACTGGCACGTTCATCCAAGGGAACAGGGGCGGGATCTGCATCTGGGATCGCTACTGGAGCGGGGATTGGATCCGCGATGGGAGTTGCGAGGATGGCGATTGATAGGAGGGAAAGGAGGAAGGTTGCAAATATGAACTTCATTTCGTTGCGTTTGTATTAAGGTTAGACTGTTCAATATATGATAGTTTCAAAGTTTGGACCAAAAGTTTTAATTGTGAGGAGTTCTGGTAGAGATTCGATACGGAAGATGGAACTGAGCTTGATATTTATATTTCTCAACGCCACGCTTTCCCTCATCCTTCAGCTCATTTTAGCCCACCTCTAAGTCACCAATCTCTGAAATCGGGTTGTCACACATATTTTACAGTAAGCACGGATAAACTCTCCCCGCCAGCTGAATTTCAGAGGCTAGGGAATAGAAGCATTCACACTCGGTCGTCCAAATCAAGAGGGTGGCAACTGAAATGGAAGTCCATTCCCAGCAAAATGTCACTATGGGATCGGATTAGATTGCCAAGATAAAGCCTTAGATGGAGTCTTGGAGGCGATGCAGTCATGAGACAATTCAAAGTCGATTTATTTAAGATCTTGGCAGTAATGTGCCTCACCTAGCTTTTGAGCCTTATTGGGCATTTTATGCTAAAAGAATAGCCCCCCGAAGATGTGCATTAAGGAAAGGACAAAAATGTGGAAGTTGCCAAGACGTAGCTTGCATCTGTTATCAAGGCAATATTCAGCTACTGAAAAATTTAAACTTGGAGTCATTGCAGCTGTGAAGTGGGCCTCTTTCCTAAAAGGGCATTACGATTCATGGTCGAAAAAAACAATGCTACTCTTTAGTTTTAGGTTACAAAGCTAAAATGGATGGCCTACATGTGGGATGGCCACGTGTTTTAGGAAGACTTTTGGGGAGGGGGAGATGGATCCAAGTTAAAGCCAATATTAAGGCTGCTAGCACTTTCGTGGGATGAGAAAGCAATATTTTGTTCTAGCTCGTCGAAAATATGGGTAGGATTGCAAACTTTCCGAATAAACGTTGTTTAGCAGGATGTATATCGTAGTGATAATCAGAAGAGTCTAGTTCCCGGCTTCTGGAGCATATTTCAACATACCATCGTGTTGCACTTCTGAGCAAGTTTGTTCCTATTCTCATTATTGTATTTCCTTGAATATGGAGAGCGAATATTTCTAAATTTTTGACACTACGAAGAAACTCGCCATGCATTTAGCCAACCCCGGCACTATTAAGCCTTACACTTGGCCTGTGGTCTATAGTCTCAAGGTACAGCCCTAAGCAATATGGTAGTTTCCCAGATTACAGTTAAGCCTAAATTTTGCCCGACTCGTATTCGGCGACTAGCGCTGCATGGAATTAGATTGCAGATTTTATTTGACGTAATATGGTTCCTGGAGGTGAAGCGCGCTGGCTGCCATCTAGTCACTAGTAATATATATTGTTGATTACTTGATCTCTTCCCCATTTACTTATCCTCACGTTTTGAAAGGAATACAAAGGCTACTTCACCTAAATTGTCTAGAACGAAGCAGCATATCAAACTTTTGCTATCAAAAGCCTCCCCTGTCTTAGCATCACTCTGAAGAATAGATTCCGAGATAGCGATTTTCTTTTCTATTATCGATTTCATTTCCTTGCGATGGCTTGTGAAAATCTACGTGAGAGTTGGCGCGACCGTGTTGAGTAACTTAATTAGTATACAAATTACAAAAATAGCCTGATAATTCTGTCTTTTCTTCTTCTTTTTTTAACAACTTGGCTTTCTACTCTTAAGTATTCAAATGTTTCCATAATTTAGCCCAAAACTTCAACTGCTCTTGTCTCCAGTCGTCTCTTTCAACCACACTCTCCCTAAGCTTAAAAACCAAGTTACTTGGATTTATTGAGTAGTCCGGCCAGCGAGGCGCATTTTTGAAGCCATGATTGTTTGGATCTAAGTCATGTACAAATGACACCCAACTCTTTGCCATTAAATCAGCTAGTTGATGATAGCTTTTATATGGCCCAATCCAGTTAGAATTTTTGATGCTCGCAGAGCTATCAATGTTAAAGACAAAACAGATTTCGGCATAGTGCGTTGCATATACAGGAGCCTCCGTGGCAACCAACTCTTCAACGCCATTCCATGGCGTTACATCGAAGCGATAGCTGTATACCGGCTGTCTCTTCTCTTCTGCAAGTGAAGAATAAAATTCTGTCATAAATCGTCGCCCTGAATGAATTACCAAGTCGCCAACAATGGCTGCACCACGTTTATACATGTAGCCCTGATCTGCAAAACGTTCGGCGCCAGTGTTGAATGGGCAACCCTGGGCAGGATCATCCGGGTACAATTCCATCCCTTTTTTAACAGTGGAATTGTCCAGACCGTTGCCCAGTTGGGATAAAAATCGGTAGACGTCTACATCACTATTTAGCGTCTTGCGAGGACCGAAGAAGGTTGCAGTCCCTTCGTCGGTGTTGCTTCCAGCTAGTATGGCAACATTCGCAACAAGACCCTTGTCAAAGGACTCCGAGGGCAGTCTGCTAAGAAAATGTCCATCAAGAATTGGGGTCATAACGAAGGGCTCGAATGCGTGGAACAGAACTTCGTACGGGACAGTTCGAAGACAGTTTAATGAATCCTCGACATTCATGCAACCCACCGTGGCTGTGATATTATCATATATAGGTTGGTACGTAGCGTTGAGCTGGTTAATAGATGTGACTAGACGAATAAGCATTTAGTGGTTGATCTCAGGTGAGTTTCGGAAAGCCATAATCTTACTTCCTGGTCCTAGCGCATTACCGCTTTGCAGGATGGCAGCACGAAACAAGCCATCGTTCTTGCCATCGAAACCAGTAAGATGGTATCCAATACTGAAGCCCCCAGCAGATTCACCCGCAATTGTTACTTTGGCTGGATCACCACCAAATGCGTGAATGTTCTCATGTATCCATTGGAGAGCAAGTCTCTGGTCGAAGAGACCTATATTCGACGCCCCAGCTTCTACCACTTCTTTAGAAGCGAGAAAACCCCAGCCTCCAACACGATAATTGATCATTACAGAAATAATTGGCTTCCCAATCAGTACCGAGTCTCGGACCAAATAAGACGTGTTATATCGAGGATCAGCACTCCCTCCAGCATCAAAGCCTAGCGCGAGATATTTTTCAGGCGTCAATTAAGCCAGAGAGAACTGGACACTTACCTCCTCCATAAATCCACACAAACACCGGAAGCCTATCTCTACGGGTAGTGTCTGTTGGTCGTATAATATCGAGAGTAAGGCAGTCCTCTCCAAGCCGAGGGAGGGCGGCCGCAAATCCAGCATAGCTTGGACATGAAGGAGAGCGAACTGTCGCATCTCGAGTACCCGTCCAACTTGCATTATATGGGGTTGGGTGACGAAGGCGGAGATTGCGGACAGGGGGTGCTGCGAATGGAACTCCTAGAAATAAATCTTCGTGGAAAGATGGTAAATACAGTCCTCGGAGAGTACCATTCTTAACTTTCGCTTGAGGGGCGTATTGTGGCTGACTTCCTGTCTTCCAAGCATGCAAAGAGGCAACATCTTGCACTGCCAAAGACAATACTAGTAGGATATTGAATATTGTGAAAGAAATCATATTGTGATGACACTACCAAACTTTTGGCTGCGAGATAGGCTCCGGCTCACTATTTCAGGACGGAATTGGCCTCCCTCAAGAATATCTCTTGGCTTGGATAGAAACATAATTCACCACTAACTCAAAGCCACATAAAGTTTATATTTTCAAGTTGGGGGGCTTTTTGTCTGAGGTATTGCTGGTATGTCTTTGGTGAATTTGGCCGGAACAAATAGCTTCGGATGTGGGGCCGGTCATCCTCCCGGCGGCCATTCCCATTTCACCTGATGCTTGGACCCGCTTTCTCAATCGGGGGTGAAGATTGACCCCGCACTTTCAGGTTCTCCAACCTTTTCCTCAATACGGAAGTGTGAATTTGCTGTAAGCAGTTGGATTTAGGCATGTAACTTCACGTAAGCAAAAAAAAAAAAAAAAAGGACATTTCTTTTAAAAAGCCCATAAGAATAATAAGCATTAAAATTTTCTCATTCGAGAGCTTTCTATAATCTCTTGACAAAGTCCTGCGCAAAAGTAGCGAAATAGGAAATATATGTTGCGAGAGGAACTATGTTCGGCCCATGCTCACGCAGAGTCAGCCTCAGGAGGACTCAAAATATCGTATGAGTTTGGCCGCCAGAAGTGAAAGCCTGGAAGGAAAATCCTCAACAGAGTACAGCGAGTCGCAGGTCCCAAACTATTTGCTTTATCTACAACTCTTCATCTTCTCAATTCCCTATTTTTCCATTCTCTGAGGAAACTAAATCTCCTTTCTCGAACTGGATCCTTCACCGTTGTTGGAGCTTCCGATACCGGCCGGAGCATAACGTATTTAACCACACAGGGAGTTATATTTGTGAGGAAAAGTTTGAACAGATAAAGCCGACCAGACATCCAATTCTTGGATTGTAGTAAGATCATATTTTATACGGCTGATACGTGAATTGGCCGTGCCAAATGCCGGACCGAATTTTAGAACCAAAATTTATGGGAGACTTCGCCGCTACTTATTCCGTATTATGGGGCTGATAGTGGGGAAGCTATTTGCACTTGCTTCTTCTATGAGCGCAAACAAACAAAAATAATTAGTCTGGCTGAGCCTATAAGAAACAGGTCGCTATAGTGAATCCAGATTTGATATCGTATGCCTCCTGCGGACAACTCTTAGCATGTGGTTCCCACCGTCCTCTTACTTTGGTATTCTGTTATTTGTTCAATGGGCGGCTGCTATCAAGAACCCCATTATTTCCGGGTGGAATCCAGACCCGGCGATCTTGCGTGTTGGGAGCACCTACTATATTGCAACATCAACGTTCGAATACTTTCCCGGTATAGCATTGTACAAATCTAGAGACCTCGCAAATTGGGAACTGTTTTCTCACGCTCTTACAACCCAAAAACATGCACAACTATACGGAGTCCCTACCGGTGCAGGTTTGCTACTCAAAGATGAATTGACCACGGTACCCAGCTGATTATGATATAGGGGTGTGGGCGCCATCACTGAGTTATATAGATGGGATATTCTACCTTGCCTCGATGACAAGATGGACATATGATCCTACAGCTCGTGTTTGGCCGCGGGTGTATTTCATTACTTCAAAAGACATGATCACATGGTCTGACCCAATATGGTGTGAACCTTGGGGCATTGATCCTAGCTTGTTCCGGGACCCCGTTAGCGGCAAAACATATCTGAACTTGATGGCGCCAAACAACAACGTCGACAGAATCTGGGGAATATACCAATGTGAGGTGAGCTTGGCTACAGGAGATTGTATAGGCGAATACAGAAGTTTGTGGAATGGGACCTTACCACACAATGCTTCCGCTCGCGATGAAGGCCCAAAAATGTTTTTCAAAGATAATTTCTATTACTTGTTGATTGCAGAGGGTGAGCCACTATGAGAGTAGCGAAAAATAATTTGGCAACTAACAGATGCAACGCAGGCGGGACAGATGACTTGCATCGCGCTACGATTGCAAGATCTTTGTCACCTAAAGGACCGTGGATAGCAGCACCAAATAATCCAATACTTTTCAATGGAGCTTACGGCTTTAATAACTTGACGGTGCAGTCTACAGGACATGCGACAATTATAGATACTCCATCTGGTGACTGGTATGCTGCATTTCTCGCTCGTCGAAAGATTAACGGATCCTCTCCTCTGGGACGTGAGACATTCCTCACAACTGTGACATGGAGCAATGGTTGGCCAACTTTGAACAATGGGCAACCCATCCTGCTTTCTGAGAGCTTTGGCAAATCGCCAGATCAGATGAGTCCCCCAGCTCCATTTCTCGACGATTTCTCAAAAACAAATCTTGACGTTTCTTGGTATCAGCTAAGGACGCCATATACTAGAAACTTTCACTTGACACAGGAGGGAAAAAAGTGTCAAAACTCATGCGGAAAAGGATCTACATCTGCTTCCGGCTTGGCATTTAGCCCTAATGTCTTTTCATTAAGTGATCGTGATGTCCCGGCAGCGATTTTGAGGAAGCAAAAATCTTTAAACATGACTTTCTCTGCAACCCTACTTCCCACCACTGGCCCTTTGGGTTACCTACAAAGTGTAGGAATATCATCGTACTTAAGCGAGTTCCAACATCAAGATATAGGAATTAGAGGGTGTGTAAACAGTACCGGCATGTGTTTCTATACCTCCGTTTTAAGGAATGGAAGTTTAACGGTACGTGGTGGACACACCCCTTCTTAGGCAGTAACTCTTAACATAACCTGTGTAGACTAGCGAACTCTCACTAAATTATACCAAAATTCCCAACAACACAACGTTACATATTCGTGCAACCCCTCTTAGCTACAGTCTTGGATTTAGCATTAACCAACAACAAACAACGTGGATGGCCAACATTTCATCAGCATGGCTAAGTTTTGCACCAGCCGGCTTTTTTGTCTTCGAAGGGGCAAGTTTTGCGCTGTTCGCGAGCGGAAATGGGAACCCCTGGCCTGTGACTGCACCAAAGGTGGGCTTCCAGCAGGTTGTTGAGGAATACTTTGATGAAAACATCCCAGACTATAATAGATGGGAGTGAGCATAGTGGTTTTAAAGGAGGGCGAGACTGGCGTTAGGCCATTAGCCCTGGGTATATTCACGGAATTGAAAAATGCACATGTAAAAGAAAATATGCATGTGCCGATATCTCAAATCCGAATTCGTATTATTGCTGCTTCGTTTCTAGTCTTGATGCTACGATCATCAGTGCATCTGTTTGGAAACATCGGGCTCAAATTTCTTAGAGTAAATTTAGTATACGGCTTGGATAAAACTCAGGAGGAAGAATGTTTTACGTTGTTCTACGCTACTTTATAGCAAAACAAAACTCGTGGAAGACACCAAACAAGCGAAGTAACCAAGTTAAGGAAAACCTAGAGAAAGCGGCTGATACTTGCCGCTGAGAGTGAACCCGATGAGATTAAATCCAGACTAGCGGGTCCATGAAAGCGGGCATAAAATTTCTGCTATAAGGTCTTGAGTGAAATGACCTTTTAATCATAATCAAGGTCGACACATCGGTCACTTTAGGCTCATTACTGAGGTTCCTATATAATAATGTAATAAAGTGAGCAGTGCACAGGCGTAATACTAACATAGTCCTAACATAATCCTAAGAAATTGTAATAAGACTTATCGGTAATCTAATTCAGCAAGCCATTCTACAATAAAGCTGAGAACCAAACATTAATTTGTTAGGTCATACAAAGAAACAAATTCATTCCATTTTGCCGTCCTATCTCATCTGCATTCATAGTTGCATACTAGAGAATTGAGCCCTTACCCAGATTTCCCTTGCGAACTGTCGTTAAAGCGGTACTTTAATAATAAAATATTAAGTGGAATATTTACATTTGCGCCAGGGTAGTCATCAGGCAGATGCGGCAAGGCTGCTTTTTTCCTAGTTGAAAATTAGCAGCAAGGTGGATGCCTGACTTCTGGTGATTTTTACTTTCTTCTATTTATATCCAGAGCATTAAATGCTAGTGACTGCCGAGAAGAAGGAAGTCTTAACGAATATAGTGGTTAAGATCATTTCTGATATATGCCGGAAGATATACATAATAATGTTTACAAATCGCAGCATGTCCGAAAAACTACAATGAGAGTTTCCCAGAGTAAAAAAACGGCGATCCTTGAACTCTTTTTTTCAAATAATCAAATGTTCTTCCCTGGGTTGTGTTAAAAAAATAGTAAAAGCGATATAATATTGAATTTTGTGATGTTGACGTTATAGAGTATATTACAATATACAGTCAAACCTGGTTATATCGGAACGCTCGGTTCCAGGCTAACATCCGATATAAGGAGGTTTCCAATGTCTCCAGGTTCTATATACCCAGCTGACAATTAATTGTTCTAGACATCCTTCCGATAAAAAGAGGTTTCCGATATAAGGGGTTCCGATATAACCAGGTTTGAATGTAATGCCTGCTAGTCGAGTGACAATAGGTGTACAAGTGTGAATGGAACATTAATGGTGTTCCTCGCAACAAACCCATAAGGGAGAGAAAATATATTAGTAACATTATATCACCCCTGAACATCTCCAAATTCATTATTCGTAGCTCATCCCTTTGTTTTAATTCTACTATGGAAGTCTAGTGAAACACTATCTAACATGAAAACCAAACAGATCAATTGCGGTGAAACGGGTGTCACGAAATATCATGAATCAAGTCCTGCTTCTTTGCTGTTGCAGATGGCGCCTTGGGCTTCGATTTTTAAATCCTAAGTCGAGTGATATACCCTCCGCTGATGCTCTTGTGTGTCTAGGACAACATATCGCTTGGTTCCCCAAACGTTTATTTGAACAGTCTTTCCGTCTTTGTCCAATATATTTCGATCAGTCGCTATCGGGTCGCCTGCCTTCATATCGTTGATCTTCTTCGGAAATAGATCTAACCCTAAAATCGGATACCGAGACCCATACTTTACGGGAATTAAGCAACCCTCTTCCGGACTTCAATTTGGTAGAGTAACTCATTAGCTGTCACATAAAAGAGGTGTAATAATATCACAAGCACTACTCATTCGTAGATGATATAGATGTGCTCATCTATTGAACCTATCTGTCGAAGAGTAGCGACACTTATATGTGCAGAAACAGTAACATCTAAAGCATTAACCCCGACTCTCTTGTTTCGATCTTGAAAGCATATTCTTATCGTGTGGATAGCTTTAGCCTAAACTATCCCGGGGACAGAATATATGATACCGCTCATGCGGTAATCTAGTGGAAGGGGCCAATCTCATTAATAGCGGTATTAACTGATTTCAAGAATTTGAACTTTGGGCCTAAGTAGTCTCTTAATTGCTCTGCTCTCTCAAACCCTTCGCAAGCTGTTCATAGATTCTCAGCTCAATATGCCTCCCTACATGCCTTTCGCATGGAGATAGATTATGAACATCCAAGTGCGGACGAACTTCCAATTCGCTCTTGCTTAATCACGATTCGGGTCTTGCCCTTATTTTCGAACTCACCGCAGCTGTCCTACCATTTTCCTAGCCAAGATATCTTGACGTTTCGCTACAACGCTGTTACTATGTTACAGTAAGGTAAAGACGAAACCCCATGGTGTGATGCTTGCGCTATAGGTGGGACTACTGAGTAGCAGACGCCGAGACAGAGAATAATATAAGTAGCCACGATCTCAGGTCTTTCATTCAGACTAGGTTTTAAACGTAGACTGATGGATTCACAACCAGATCGAAGACACATGAATATACTAACCACAATAATCGTTAACCGCGCAAGATTAATCGCCAGAGCACAGAAAGCAAAGCCTTTGCTTCGCCACTATTTTCCTCGAAACAGCAATTTTCTTCCCCAAGACAATGAGTGGCCTTAACGCACTTGCACAACGCCGGCTAAGCATAGGGCCACTAGACTCGTTGCTGAATATGTAAAGAACATTCGGAGAATCTGCAGGTCCCCCTATTTGATTGTATCAAAGTGTTATTTGGTTTTAGTACGTGCGACGCATGTTACTAATCGAATGCTCTTGACTAAGAGATATAAAAATCTCAACGTGATAAGCCACAAATACTCCATCACCGGAGGTGCAAAACAACCTTTGCTGACACTAGCCTTCCAGCAAGCATATCACCTGACGACATTAGGATTTGAATGCATGCAGAGAGCTGGATTGCTCGCACGATAGGTATTTACAACTCACCTCCACTTGCCGTCAACTACATCATCTAGAATGCGCCAGGCATCTGCCACAGCCCTCATCTCCACCACATCGTCCTCTAAGAAATATCCGTTGTCGAAGCAATGACCAACACCATCCACAACGACCAATCGTGCGACACTTTGGCCAACTTCCGTTACAAACTGCTCACTTAATTCCATGGGTCCATCAGGGTCGTTGTTACCGTGCAGTAACACGCATTTCGGAAAGTCTGGCCCGACTTCAATTTTTACTTCAACGTTCTTAAATATTTCTGGATATAGATTTTCCTGCACATAGAAATCGTAAAGATCAGGTCTCACAGCGCTACTCTCTGCTAAATTCCCATCGTCGGAGTTCGTGACATGGTCCCGATTAGCCGTTAGATCCTCATTTAGAGACCGTAGGTCAAAAGAACGTTTTACGGGTGTATATCCCGTATAGACTTCAGGGCTATTGAGCAGAGCCTCGAATTTCTCGCGAGGTTGCTGCTCGTCACCCCAGATAATGTGGCTGGTGTTGAAGAACGATTGCTTAAAGGAGGGAATGCCATAATATGAGAGAATAGCAAGAGGATGTGGAGAAAGCTCCCGGTAATATCTGGCTGCAAGGAAAGCAAGATATGACCCTTCTTTCATTAGTATATACTTTAATATATCAAGATTCATTAGCCAATTTAATCAGCTTACCAGCACTCGCTCCTGACACTATCACCCTTCTGCTTTTCCTTGCCATGACATATCCTCGAGCGCCGCTTGAATTGTTCAGAAGACTTGCCAGACGGCCACCGACCACAAACTCATATGCGTCTTTCATGTCCTGCAAGATGTCCTCCGCACTTGTTTGAGGCAGTAGTCGATAATCTGCACTGACTAGTGTCCATTCCCGCGACAGGCACGCTTGTACAAAAGATGGATTGATAAACTTTCGCGAGAATGCTGTCAAGCCGCCAGCGTGGAAGAAAAGCACAACAGGCGTAGTGTCGGCAGAAGCTTTGCCTGAGTAGGCCGGTGTATAGATATCAGCTAGAATCTGCTTTCCATCAAGGAGAGTTTTGTATGGAACTGTTTGAACATTAGGGTAATCTTCGCCGAATGTTTCCCCCATGTTGGATAAATCAAATGTCGCGTATAGAAGTCAGCAGTTGTGTTTGCAGGAAAGCTTGATGTTAAATGTGGTCCTTCTTGAATGCTCGAGGCTTAGCGTCAATCAACCTTTGAAGCTTTTATGATTGGTTGGTTGTCAAATATGCTCCATAATAAAAATGTAGTTAGACCGCCAAGTAAACTAAGTGAGGAGAAATTGAGGACACCAAAATATCTCATCTTCAAATGAGACCTGGTATAAGTTAGAAATTATTCAAAGGTCAGATCATAGACATTTCAGTGCCAAGTCCATCAGCAAAAGACAGCGACATTCGCCATGGCGCTCAGTTCTCTAAAATCTTAGTACATTCAGTTCTTTCCTCAACCAGGAACATTTCTTGAATCGCCCATCTCCTTAGAGCTAAGTGAAAATGTTGTTCTCGTTACTGGTGGAAACGCTGAAGTTGGGTTTGCCATTGTGTGGATGTTGTACTCTAAGACCGTCATGATATACATTGTTAACCGCTCAAAAGAACAAGGCGAAACCGCCGTTCAGAATATCACAGTTCTTGATCCCCCCAAAGCTGCAAATATAGATCTTCTCGTTCCAGACCTCAAGATCCTGTATCTGTAAAAGGTTTGCACGTTTCTGAAAATTGATCCACGGGACATGAGACAGGTTCCATTTGCGCCCAAAACCAAATTGATACCATATTTTATGGATGTCATGCTCTATTGCTTCACCTCCTGACCTAAAAAAGTTCTCTGCTCCCCAAATCCGGGGCCTTCCGTCTGTCATTATCGTGGTAAAAATTTGAGCCATAATGTATGTGGTTTTAATCATGGCGCCATTAATTCTTGGGTCTCCCACAACTTTGATCGGATGTGAAGGCAAGATTTCGGCGGCGCTCGTCATGCGAGATACTGAGGGCATTAAACTTCCTCTAGCATTGAAACTAAAGTCTGCTTGGCTGCTATCTTCGATTACCATTTTGTCGGCATTGTTGGTTGATATTGTGTGTAAATACCTTTCTATCAGAACAGTACCCTCAATTCACAATTTCGACGCAAAGACTGTTTGAGATGGTCGGCGTGATATGCCGATAAATCAGTGAAACACTCAATCTGGATAGAGTATCGCTAAATATCCTTATCAGTAGTGGTTTCTGAGAAGAGCGCTATTAGATTGATGCATTACTATCATCTGCCATTCTGTGCAACATTCGACGCTCGCCGTTCCTCGGCTTCGTTTGGTTATGGCCCCTACATGATTGAACGAATATTTGAGAGATTGAGAGGCGATGCTGACGCTGGAATGTGCAAAATAGGGAGATAATGATAGGTATAACCTGATAAGTGCCGCGTATATACTGCTGAGACAAAGGCTTGCACATATCACTTAGAGTTCAATTCCCCATTTCGTATCGATCATGCAACACGTTAAATTGTCATTCGGCAAGTAGGCCCTTCGAAAATGGAACCTGTACAACCTTATCGTCCCCCATTTATCTTAAACTTCTTCCCCAAATGTTATCCACCAAGTAAACACTCTTGTATGTCATTTGGCCATATCGGTTCATCTTCGTCATTCATGGTATCTAAAGCCAGCGTCCGAAGAAGCTACTTGTCTTCATATTTCCGTGCCTCTTTCTGACTGCGCACGGCATACCGTAGCTCGATACCAAGTCTATTGGATATTTTGTGCACTATTTGCGCGGCGCGTTGTCAGCAACTGTTGTGTATAGGTATCCAGCATGTCATTAACAGGCGGTTATTGGTTCTGTGGGTGGTGTCCAGGAAAGAATCATCGCTGGCTCAGCAATTGGCGGGGTAACAAACAACCCTGCTTGTTTTAACTTCAATCCAGCTCCAGTGCTATTCCTGTTCATCGTTCAGATCTTTCGACATGAGGCTCGTTCTGATGCTTGCCGCTTGTTGATGAAGCCTGCAATATGCCACGATACGGCGAGTGGGAATGCTTGCATCGCCTGCTGAAGAATAGTCTTTCCACTGCTGGCACAGAAAGAAGGTTGCTGAAGACTCGGTGAACCGCCCCTCAATGTTTTGCAAAAGTGATAGACTGTAATGGTGATCAATGATCGTATTCAAGGTAAAAGTTTTAAATAAGCCGCGCTTAGAAAAATGCCGAGATGGTCAAAGCCCAGGCGTCCTTGGCAAAGATGTCTGGGATTTGATCAAGAATATCCAACCATATATTGATCATGCTGTTGCTCCTGTGGATCATTTTTGACTATAATTACGTCAAAATTTAGCACTTCGGCTTATCTACACGAGCTGCGCGTCTATATTACATGTTCTACGGGTGATCCAAAGGACCTTATAGAGCTTCCTGCAAGCCCTGGAAGTGGACAGCTTTCCCAAGATTATTATAACAGGCTGAAAGCTTCCTGCAGAACAGCGCTTTCCTTTAAGCTCCCTCTCGTTACTATTACATGGACATAGTCTGAGGGCCAGCTCCAAACGGGAGTCGTCAAATCCCTGAGCTGCACATATCTTGGCTTAAACGCCGGCTGAAAGACACTCACATCTTAATATTTACAATCGCGTTCGCGTTCGCGTCGTTTCACGCCTATGCCGACATCGTCAATTGACAGTCTTCTTCGCCATGGCAGAACTCATTGGGCTTGGGGCCTCTGTTCTAAGCATAGCAGCGTTGGGTGCCAGCATTGTCACGAGATTAAGAACATTTTCCAGCTCATATTCCGGCGCTGACCAGAAAATGGCTGACCTTGCTGCTGATATTGCGCTTACTGCATCTATTCTCACGGAGATAGGACATACATTTGAGGAATATGAAAAAGAATTTCATCTGAAAGCTGATAATTTTGCCAGAGCTAAGGCGACCTGTGAAAAAAACTTTGAGCGCCTGGAAAAGGCGCTTCGACAGGCTAGAAAGTCTGAGACCGCGGATTTCACTATTCTAGGCAAGAATTTGTTGACCGGGGAGCAACAGCCAATAAGGCCGTGGGAAAAGCTAAAATATGCACTTGGTGGGGATCAAGAACTGAAGGAATTGGTAATGTCAAGTAAGTTCTCCCACGTCCAAGATCACAATGTGAGAGGCACAGTGGTAATTAGTCGTTTGGCCTACACGCTCCAAATATTAATCCCTTTGAAACGTCCAAAGAGTCTCCCAGACTGATTCTCTTTTTTTTCTAGTTGAGGCAGGGAAATCAAACCTTCAGCTGCTGCTCGACTCCATCAATTTACTCGTGCTGAAGAAACTCAATACGAAGTGCGTGATTCATGCCGCGCTGCATCATACCCAATACTAACACTGGTATAGACATCTGTTGAATGCAGACCAAGCCGAAGATCTCCAGATTCTTATCAAGCACATTCCTCTCCTCTTCAAGAGTCTGCAACAGTCTGACTTTGTTAATACGATACCATCTAAAACTACCCCCCTTCCAACTAGAGCTGGCCCGGGAAATGGAACGGTCCATGATGGTGAGATTGGTGGCGACTCTGATAAAAGCAAGAATCTCTCATCAACGGCCCCTGTCTTTACGAGACACAATCTTGAGTCTTCCAATGAGCTAGAAGACATTGACTCAATCAACAGCAAGGCAGCAGTCAACCAAAAGACACAGGTTTTTTCTGGCTTGCAAGCCAACGGCCCCACCATCGCCGACAATACTAAGCAGTCGATCATGGACAGAGGAGACTCTGACATTCGTTTTGAGGGAAGGTAAGCGGGAAATCTTCTATGTTGTGCTACCAAGTTCTCTGCAATAGAGGATGTGTGTACTAATAACGTTTAGTTCGCTTCGTACTAGCCGCGACTTCTACGAAGGTTGGCTCTTGGCAAACAGATATCGATCAAAACAATTAGAGCCTACTGTTGTAAAGTTTTGTGGACTACGGATTAAAGTTCATCGTCCGTTGACCGATTGGGACAGGGACCGAATGGATGACTGCTCTATCACGCCATTCTCTCTCGATGAAGCATGGCTGAAAAAGAAGATAGCGGTGGTTAATGATAGAAAAACCCAAGCAGAAAGTCGGAAGCTGATCAGGTCAACAATCAGCAGTTTCACTATATCTGCCAGGGAAGAGATTCAACGGCTGCTCCAATGGCGAAATGATTCCGCCCCCAAGCCTTATGCATGGCAAGTTGAAGCTATCGCGAAATACAACGAACATATGGAGGCTTCGCTTGCGACAGGCAGCCAGTGGATTTTGATCCTGAAAGGCGGATTGCTGAGCTCTGACAATGGGATTCTGCCCACGCGTGATCGCAATCCTTGGCTGCTGGCGCCACCCTCCAACCCACCAACATATAATCTTGGTCAAGTTGATCCACAACGACGATACGACATCAATATTCCGTTTCACGATGACCGACCAACATATACAAGGATGTCACGGAGGCACGTCTCGTTGGAGACATTGAACCAGTTTCGAGTCGCTTTTGAGCTCGACAAGGTATGTTCCGTAGAGAGATTTTCTCTTTCCAAGATCTGACAAGCATAACAGGATCCTGAATATGTTCTGATTAAGAGATGGGTCCCTGAGGATGAGCAGGATGCAATATGGACGCACACTCGCGACTTAAGAGAACGCCGGAGGCACTCCGCGCAAGTATCTCTTACTAAGCCTTCCGTTAGCGAGCTTTCCACAGACTCTTCCGTCAAACTTGAGTATTTCGTGAAGAGTAAGCCTAGGCCTAAGTGGAAATTCAAGAAAGGCAAAAAGAGCCAAGTCGCGGTTCCCGAGGAGGAAAAGGAAGGGGAGCCCAGGATAATCAGAGAAGGCGATTCTGAAATGAACGGGTTGTATGGAAGCCCCCGGATATATGACTTTGATGCCGAGGCAGGTCAGCGTGGTGCTGCGTTACATGGTAACGATTTACTACCACAAGATGAGGCGGAGAGGTTGATAGATGAGTTCTTGGAGACATTTGTGGAGGGCAGTAGCGACGCGAAGACCTCCAACGACTAAGTAGTATGAATTGTTGTTCAACATGCGTGTGGGCTGACCACAATGGGCTTGGACCATGACCGACCTAGAACAGAACGAACTTGGGAAGTAGTAAACATGAGTGAACTCTTCATGCCAGTCCAGAATCATGTCTGCAATGTGTCCTTTAGGAGAATCCTACTCATTTGACGATACCTTGATCCGCGACCATTTCGGGTCCTCGTCTGCATCCCCTCTCAAAAGAATACAAGTCCCGAAGAAGTCCATGCTTCCATGATTAGCCGATGATGATATACCTTCCCTAATCCTTCACACCCCCCTCATTCCATGGCACGCGAAGTAGCAAACTGCCAAATCAAGACATGATCTTATGACTAATATACAATACTTGCTTAACAACCACTGCGGCGGCTCCCACAGCCGCCGTGATCGGTGTCTCCGTGGGTTTGCGGGAGTCCAGCTGTGAACGCTGGTTGGTAGCAGATGGCAGTGGGAAGACGGGATTCCTCGGGCTGAGAAATTGGTGGGGCCGATCCGATTTTCGACGCGGATATCAGGTCTTTCACTCCATTACATTTCATTCAATCTTAACTTCAATATAAGCTTTCTTTGGATATATAACTTTCTCTCGTATGCCAAGTTGGATTTTAGTTTTAATAGGTTTCTTTAGTCAGAAGTCAAGCTGCAGCATAAGAATTAGGTGTTGAGCCCTACTACCAAGATCCGCCCCGAATTTCCTAGCGGTGTGGGGATGGGACCCCTAACCCTGCATGCAATGTTCTGGACCTGCAGACGGAGGGTTGTATTGCTGTACAGTAATTGAGATAAAAGGATACACGGCGAAAGAGTCCGGTACTTGTACTTGACATGGAATTTCTGAGAAGACACCTTAAGAGGGGGATATAAAGGAATGGCTTACCCGAGTGAAAATTCAATTATCTGCATGTATCAGTGTATAACTGAAGCGTCTAGCTCTCGCCTTGGCTCAATATTGCTCCCACTTATACTGGCGCGTTCTTGATTGGCTCTTTCAATCAAGTAGAAAACGCCCGTCGCGAAGATGCAATTCTCACTAGTCGTCAAAGCTGTGGCTCTGATGATGGCTTCGGGAGCCATGGCTCTTGCATTGCCTGCTAGCCTCTCCAAGGTTTGTGGCCTGTGATTTGTTCAATGATAGACACCAGCAACTTGAATCTCAAAAAGCATATACCTAACAAGCTCACAGCGCCAATTGGTATCCAGCTATACCACAGAACCGGCCTCGCTCCTGATTGGAGCCTGCATGTCGATTGGAACATGTCGCTATGGTTCTGACCCAAACACACAAGCATGTTATACTCGGGGATGTCAAGCGGACAATCTAGGAGGCGTCTGCAGTAATTCGCCCTATTCCTCTTCGTTTACATATCCAGCTTCCCATCCTCCGTTCTGCCCCAGCAAATTCTGACCCATCACAGGTTGTGTTGAGCAAATCCAGGATATCATCATCCAAGAAACGGCATATGGGAAAGCGCAGTGGCCGGTGAAGTGTCCTTACTAGATATGCCGTCCTGGATAAGCGGCGGTATAATGAGGAAAGAGGAAGCTACATACACCACTGTCCCGGTGTACAAAGGATAAGGTTATTAAAAGACAGCGGGTGACGACTACATGCATAGATGGAATATGGCAGATCTCACTTTGTGAAACTTGGCAAGAGATATGGCTAAGCCGCGTAGGCTAATAAGGAGCATTTCCCATGCTTACGTACCGTGTAGAATTGTCCGTGCCACAGTTTCCCTGGACTGAGATTATCCAGTATTACGTTCATCCTATGAAGATTGTTTTGATTGGATCTGAGATAAGTCAAGGCAACACCATGTTTGCCCTTCTCCTTTGCAATGGCATTGATTGATCCCACCAATGCAAATTCGGCATTTTCACGTGATATCGGCATTCTTTCGCCCGACGCAAAGCGACGCAACGCAGAACTTAAAAACAAAAAGATCTCTGGCACCCTGGTTGAACATCAGTACATTCATTTAACAAAGATGCATCCGAGGAAGTTTTCGGACTTTTTATTCTTTTTTCTTTTGCGATGTGAAACACGACGTTACGACCTCCCTTCGCATGATATGATTGGCCCGGTGCATTTGCACATGTCAAAAAAAAAGCAATGACATTTGCACAATGGTCAGCATGGCATGGGTGATTGGGTAGGGGCGTCGTAGAGGGTTGAGGCTGCCTGCAACCACCACTTCCTAGGTGCTGATTCCCTTGGTACAGCACGCTGCAGCACAGTACAGTACAGTATAGTACAGTTAGTGAGTAGGCTGTGTGAATCCAGCGCTAGAGCCAGTGCCAACACCTAGTAATCAGTAACCAGTACCCAGTACCCAGCACCTAATTGACTATGGTTGTGGTTCCCAAGGTGGGAAAACCGAGACTAAATATCATCACCACTGCCGCTACCCAAGCATTTCTGCCCGCTCTTGCTTCTCCTTCTCTCATCTCAACCACTTCCCATTCTCCTCAACCTTTCCTATCCTGCTCATCGCAATTCAATACTATCACCACCGGTTGCTCAATTGCTCGCGCCTCGGGGCATTTTTGGACCATTCCATGCAATTGGTCTACCATTATCGGTTCAACATATCTTGCCTGCTGCGCCTTCGAGACCAAAAAAAAAGCCATTCTCTGTTAGCGCAACCACCTCAATTGCCAACATTACGATTCTGCCCAAGTATCAGTAGCATTAAGAAAGGAGAATTGGGCATCGATCAATTGCGGTATTAACAAAAGGGCTCACACACGGCGCAACATTGCATAGGAACACCGTGTAAGCAACGATACTTGTACATCTCAGTTGCACAGGCATCAATGAACATCCAACACCGTCGATAACAACTTCTGTTCCTTCCTACCCCACACCCAGCGCGCAGACTGCTGTCTGCGCTCCTCAGTGGCGGATCTCATACTCCTTTCATCCTTATCATATACGTTCGTGACCCGCCGACCTCCACTCGCAGAAAACACATGCCTCGAAGCTATGCTGACATCCACAGGCCAGCATCCAAACACAGCGATGCCTTCCTTCTCGATCTCTTCATCCTACTTACTTCCCGCGATTCTTGTCAATCCAGCCTTCATTCTACACCTTATCAATACCTTTGTTTCCTATTGGGCTCCTCCACCGCCCATTCCTTCAGCCTCTCCATACCCGAACTTCGAAAAATGGGGTCCACTACCTGGCTCTACTCTCTACCTCGATATGCATGCCGACGACCGACTCTGCTGGAGCTATACAGTCATCATGGTCATCGTCCAGTTCCTTGCCTTTGGTCGCGTCCAAGACAATAGGGTGCGAAGGCATAGCGCCAAGGTAGCCAAGGCAGAGCGGGAGAAGGTTCGAAAGGAGAAGCTGCAAGCGCTAGAGGAACAACGACTGAACAAAATGAAGATCAATGGCAATGGCAGCGCGAAGATCTCGGTCGCTGGATTGGATGGCATTTGGGATGATATCCTCGAAGAACCGAAGTCCAATCATATCAATGGACATGGCCAGGCAACCAAGCAGGGTGCAGAGACCGAGAGCGAAGCTAGCTTCACGGAAACGAGTGAGGAGGAGATATTCATCTGATTATTTTGCGGTCGAATGACAGACTGGTTTTCCTGGGAAGCAAAAAGCATGGCGTTATGGTGGATTGATGAGGAGTTTAAGGGAGTTTGAAAGCATGGTTTAAAGATTATAGACTGGCTATTGGGCATTGGAGTTGGCATACAGGGGACTTGAGGCCTATACATGCCTGCAGGGAGATAGATGTCTGATGTTAGACATTATTGATGGGCTAGAGTATAAGAATATAAGAAATATCGCCCACGAATATGTGCTTCTCCGTTGATTTCAAAGGGCTTCTCTATGATAGAGAGGAAGGGATAAGTGATTGCTCAAGTGGAGGTCTGGATCGGAGCGATATATGTGAGGGGTGCATTAACATGCTCGTCACTCCGGATACTCCGGGTCCAGCCTGGCCCACTCTTTTATGGAAGGTCAACTCGAGATCACCAAATCACATGCAAAGTAGAGCTCTCACCAATATCATGGAACCCCCCGGGACAAGGTTCACAGATTCCTCACATACTCCATATACGCTTGAGCACATATGCTACCCTTTCCCCTTCCTAAGTATGCCTATCATGCTAAGCATACGTAAGAGAACTTGTCGCCCACGGCGGTACAACTAGATTCAGCTACCTGCTCAACAAGCAGTAGATGGGCAGGATCTGCCAGCTTCAGGTATGTATCCAGGATGGTTTTGATTAATAGCCAGAAATACTCAGGGCCGCGGCGACTCATATACATGGATTTGATCAAGTTTGACATTGTGGGAGGTAGTTATTATCTGAATATTGTAACAGGGTTTGCGTGGACAGCAGATTCTCGATTGATAAGAAGAAGTAAAGAACTTGGAAGGTAACCTCGCAGGAGGGGAACGATCTCACGTTTGAAGCATGGGGATTGAAGCCTCTGGGCCAACAACCACCCATGAACTCGTACATATTCTCAAAATTTGTGTCTTCTTTCTACCTCATCCTCTTGTTTTAAGCGTTCAAGTTTACTACTATATGAGCAAGTCGATGTAGCCTTTATATCATGAAACACTATACGAAGGCTCCCTCAAGTCACGATTCTCTGGTCCGTGTGTTGTGGCCCAGTGTTTAGGTTGCTTTGTGTGTCTTGTCCTATCTTTTGGTTGGTTGTTGTACCTATGGGTAGGCCTCCAAGTTATTTTTTTAGGTCTTTCGTTCAAAGATACGGGGCATTTTGTTGTTTCCTCGCTCCTTGTTGCGGGTAGCTTTAGAAAAACTGGTAGCTTTACTTGACTACACAAATAAGCAGCAATGCCCATAATCTAGTTGGAAGGGATTGCGCTATTAGTCTTGCATATCATCAATCTCTACTTCACTTGCTGCCGTTGAAGATAATGTCGCCTCGAAAGATAAGATAAGTTTTATTAATAGTATTAGATCTTAGCAGGATTATTTACTTCCCAATTCTTATATGCCGTCTCATAAGTTATGGGCTGTAAGATAAAAAAAACCTCGATTACGGCAAGTGACATGGATTTTTGTTAGTAAACAAGACTCATACCTATAAATGCTAATCAAAGAACGGCTAGACGAACCAAAATACACTGGCATGCAACAGCTCTGCTACGTGCTGAAGGAAGCAAAGCTATTATCTACTGATACACCTTTCACTCAACCTGCAAAGTCTCAGTCCGTAATAAATATTCTGTGCTTGTGTAATAAGCATTTACAGCACATCAACCGTATGATCAAATATTCACTTGATAATAAGACGAGTTTCGTTCCTCATCGCCTCAATTTAGAAAACTATATGAGTTAGCTTGTTGCCTTTTTTTTTAAAGCTCGTTTTATACAAGATAGTTTTATGATAAATCCCTGGAGAAAAAGGTGCTACTGCCTTGAGTATCTTCTTTTGCGGGTGTCGGTGAAACTAGTATGCACAAATTTTAACCCAGCCTACAGGTAATGTAGTAACCAACAATGAAACACTTGAAGTTCTATAACTTGATGAACCCATTGTTGGTTTCGAACTGCGCTTGATCATGTGGCTAAAGCTTTGGCGCAATCAAAAAAAGAAATTATTAAACATGTATCACCGCCTTTCCCATATTTGCGATATGTGAAGGAGCGCGTCCTGCTTTCACTAATGCCTGCGAGCTTAATGGAAGTCAGGGTAGTCGCTCAGTGTGAGCCACCTGAAGAGGATTAAGTAGCCGGACCGTTTTTTATTTTACTCCTTTGGAAATTAATATAAGTCTAAGGAGCTACGAAGCAGAAACACCCTTGTCGCCAAGGCCCGCTGCATTTAATATGCCATATGTTGGTTGACCTTGCCAAAGGCTTCTCCACTGCCCATGCCGGACATAAGTAAATCGCATTTATTGCCATGGATCAAACTCAACAAAGCCTACGACGATCAGCCTCCTTTGCTGTTTTCCGGGAGAACCATCGCCTGAGAGACTTGTGTGATGCGCTAAGGCTTCAGGCTATGGAAGGCGACTCAGTTAGCACAAGCTCAGAAGATGGCGATTCAGCGCCACAACGCGATATCGAAGTTGAGGAATGCCGCGCTTGCTCGGGGAAATTCCGCTATTGTCTCAACAGCGGCGGATTTGTCACTATTCTTGCAGAGGCACCACGAAAGGATCAGAAGTACAAGGCTGTCTCCTATGTGTGGGGAAAACACCGACCTATACCGCTGCGTTGCAGGCGATGCGGTGTGAAAATAGCGATGCAAATGAGATGTGCGGAGTCCTTTGAGCGCATTATGTCCCTCGCAGGCTCCGGTAGTACTGTCTGGCTCGACACCTTATCCATCGACCAAGCTGATCACAGCGACATAGCGGCTCAAGTAGCTGTGATGGGTAACACATACAAGCGTGCTCAGTGCGTATCTGTTCTGCTCCCTCCTTCCGATACGGACGCCTTTTTGAAGCTTTCCTCTATATTCGGCGCTGCCCAGGCTCTTCTCTCTCGGAAGTGGCTCTTTGAGCATGAGCCCGGTCAAGCACATGGGAACGTCGGCCTTGACGAGACTGGAAAACTTGCTCAAACATTCTTCTCGGAAATTGACGAATTTCATGACAGGCTTGAAAAATATCGTTACTGGAGCCGGGCTTGGACATTCCAGGAATGGGCTTGCGCGTACGATATCGAGGTCACGGTTGACCATCCGGGTGGTGTATATCCCACCTTAAAGCGCATTAAGTCTGTCATTGTATATGGGGCCATAATGGTCGTGGAGTACAAGCTTCGCCAGGGACAATACGCTGAAATTGATGTCGGGTTTGTTCGCGGGTTTGGACCCCCGAAACTGGAACTTATCAAGCGATTGTTCCCGTTCGAGGACGTATTCGCATATCACGAAGAGTTTAGCGAGACAGACGTGCGATATCAGACTATTCATCCGAATATAGGAGGCTTGAACAAAGCACTAGGACTTCACCATGGCCCTATTGCCACCAGGTCGGAAGACACCCAGCTTCGTGCCCGACTTAATCTCATGCTTGATGCCTTTTCCGGACTAAACGAGCGAGAGGCTACCTACGAAGCCGATATCGTCTGCTGCTGGGCGTCCATGTGTAATCTCTCATATGGATACTCGAAAAACGACTCAATCAATATGGCACTTACAAAAGTTATTCGATGTCTTCGAAGAAAGGGTATAAGGTTTTTAATTTTCAGGTCCAACATGCTGGAGAGGAGATTGATCTAAGCTTCTTCAGCTACTCCGCATCGCAGCGGCAATGCAACGCCACGAACGGTGGGTTCTTACGAGGAGCACCTGTTTTTACCGGACGTGTTGACACGGGAGTACACTTTTGTCAATCTATTGCAAATCCAAGCCATCTATGGAGGCTTTTTGTTTCGCCTTTTTCAACCGGGCCAACCCGCACCTCATTTAGTGTGCTGCTGCGTAAAGTCCTGGGAGCCAATGTGACGACTGTTGTCCCAATGCTGGAGAGAGACTCCGTCTTAGCAGCCATGAACTTGGCACTATCCGGTCAGCATGACGAATTTATGCTTGAGAATCTGTTGGACCACATAAAAGAAATCTTAGAAGAGGCTGAAGATGCAATACTTGCTAATCTAGCGTTCGTTGTCGCATCTATTCCACTAGCGCA
This sequence comes from Chalara sp. BL73, assembly GCA_918026815.1. Classification (NCBI taxonomy): domain Eukaryota; kingdom Fungi; phylum Ascomycota; class Leotiomycetes; order Helotiales; genus Chalara; species Chalara sp. BL73. The sequence goes on from CAKJVC010000207.1 coordinate 71,326, forward strand.
TGATTCAAGACGATACTTCCATGCTTGGGCCATCTGCCCCAGTCTTCCTCAAGGAGGCTACTTTGTCGCAAGGGAAAGTCAAAACGGGACTCTAGCTTTAGCATACCAAGGAACGAGCATGTCTCAATCAGCCCACATTGCTGCCTATCTGACAATAAGCGACCACCAAAGTGGCACATATCTTCTACCTGTCTCTGCCACGGGTGATATCGATCTGACTCTGCCAACGCCCCAAAGAAGTGATATCTTGGTCGGATTCCATTGCGACCGGTATTTACGGGCAAAGCTCCTGCTCGGCCCAGTGGGTCTAGAGGACCCAACTCACATTCATCAGCAACCCTACGAGAGCGTTGGCGACGCAGTCGAATTCCTAGGCATACAGCCCAACGACAACATCATCATATGTTCTGAAGAAAGCTATTGCTTGGAGGCGCTTACGCGGGTGGCTGAGATGGAGCGTCCCAAAGATCCCTTTGATAGAGGGTCAACTCTGCCCCCAGAAATTGATATCGGACATCCGAATCTCATTTCGCCGGAGGAGAATGCAAGGAACCAAGAAATGCTGCGGCGCTTTGCTTCCCAGCGGCCTGTTGAATGTCCGTTTTAGGAGGCGGTGTCGTTAAGCAAGGGATTATAATCCGAAAATGCCCGGGGGTATCATAGCTGATTAATAGGCGCGGCTTTTGAATACTTTGCGGAATACGCACTGCGCTTAACCTATCAATATGCTTATGCCAACCGCACCACTACCATATCTTATGTGCGGGTAAATAATTTTTGCTAAGCACGGTTTTGGTATTTTGCCGGCCAAGCAAAGCTTTTGTCAAATCTTTGTCAAGCCTATGCCAAACATTCGCAAGAGCAATTGCGGCAATATATACTGTCGTCGCCGCACAACATGGATCTTGGAAATTACCGCTTCATGCTACACGTTGATATTGTGATATCACCATACGACCGGAGCATTGCAAAAGCTAATATTATACGCACCAAAAAGCCGTACGCTAAGGTGTTGTATTGCCATTTACGCTGATCGAGCAATCTATCAATATCAAAGCTGCCGTAAGCGCTTTGGTGGTAAGTCTTTTCAATTTTAGGATGTCTCCGTCGCGCGATTACAAGCTTCTTGGACCTACTAGAACGTCGCCAATTGCCAATTTGCCATTATAAGATATATGGCTCTCTCCTGTATGTTGCAAAATGGAAGGTATTGTTGCCACTATAGCAGCATATATTCCCTCCTTCTGCAGTCAGGACCATATTCCATACGAACGTCTTCAGCTCGAAAGAGCTCGCCGCCAAAATCCATGCCTGGCGGTGCCTCGCCCCAATGTTCCCAGTGGTAAGTATGCGTATGCGGGATCAGTTTGGTACGGCTACAGCTGAGGCGAGCGGGCGTGGGAGCAATCTTGGAAGAAGCGGGATTAGGCCAACACGATAAATAGAATGCGACTAAGCGCTGGATTGTTAAAGCTCTACAAAGCCGGTTGCGATTTCGGGCAGGAAGTCAAAGTATATAAACTCACGTTGATTTCGCTTATTACTGTAGCATTTTACTTTCTTATAGCAAGCGTTCTTTATAAGAAATCTAATTTCTGTTATCTGCTTGTTGCCCTCTTTCAAAAAGAGGTTCTGCACGACTTTGACCGTTCGGCTTGTTATCCTCGGACCGCAAATGTAATGACATGGGAAAGCATCCGCTTGTATTATTGGTCAAGCTGCAACAAGGAAAGCACCAACCGTAGAATCATTCTGTGTTGCCTGCTACTGTGGCTGATCCAAACTTTGAAAGCGTACCAAGAGGAAGCCACAAGCGAACTCTATTATAGTATTTCCAGTAGATAAATTCCCACTGGCGAGTACGCTGTCAAACGAAAGTCAAATACTAGTTCTAATCTCATGCCTCCCAAGCGATCTATGGTAAAGATCTTGTCACTATCATTGATATGGTTTAGCCTGGCGCGCCAGAGCCTCCAAGCCCCGTGGGAGTGATGGAAGGAACGAAGGAAATACTTATTATCAGGCGCAATACAGAATCCAAATAGCTTTCCATTATGTAACCTTTCAGATCGAGAGGAAAATATCCAGCGCCTGACCATCTTCGCAGTGCCACTGGTGAGGTGGGTTGGGACGATGCGGTCAGCGGCTCATCCCCACTGGTGAAATCCCCGCTGCCGAGATTTGGGGCTTGTTCTAGTGGCGCGTAGGGAGGATTCTTGGCCAGCATCAGTACTTTTTTTTCTATCTTCAATCTCATCGAGAGGATTCTGCGATAGTTCGTGTTGATCATTCATGTTGGCGATGGAGTTAATAGACGGAAAATGAGCGGAGTACCAGCCCTGAAAATGGGGAATTCCCGCAGCCTGTAAAGTAGCAGTTGCAATGGTGCTGTTGGCATCGATCGCGCACCGACGAAAAGTGTAGCGCTGGGTCTGCGATGCCTGTGTACAGGGTACCCGATGGTAACGCGCAATATGTTGGGGTAGCGGGTCACGGTACCTGTACTCTGACCACGGCAGTCAGATGGAGACGACAATGCAACGCGTTATTTTGACACCGCAATCGAGGGGAGATGAAGCCGGAAAGTAGAAGTTGAAATATACTTGGAAGTCTACGGAGGTATGCTCCCATAAATTAGGAGGCGGGAAACACGTGGTATTGTAGGGGGGGAGAGGTGAGGAATGCAAATTACAAGTACACTACCACGCAAAATAGGTGATGCTTGGCATTCCGGAAGGGCTCACCTCACGCTCACGTTCACGTCCACGTTATCTTGCTCACGTTTTCGTTCACATGCCCCCAACCCACCACCCTCATGGAAGCGAAACCTATACGTCCCATTCCTTGTCCCATAAATAAATCGATACGCAAAACTCAAAACGTGAGACCTTCCAGATTGTCGGGAGCAAAACGACCAGACTCGGCCTTGTTCTAGATTTGGCGCCTAAATCCATTCGTAGTCTCGGCCATATTCAAAGATGGGTGCTTTTCGCTGCGTTACAACGGAACAAAAGCATGACCGAAACTACAACATGCCATTTTGACCAGTGGATCGTGTAGTCGTTATGTTGCTTGAAGTAGACGTAGACCATGGAGGAGGAGTTCGGTTGCGATTAACGATTGGTGCAGCCGGCGTCGATGTGCCGTGCGGTTGCTGGAGGAGGCGTGTATGGTGCAAGCCAACGGGGTTTTCTCGGTCGGCTTAACTTCTGGTCCATGCACGCACGCTGCTTGATGATTTGATGGGGGTGACAACACTTGATGGTCGGCGTTTCAGGAGATGAGAGTGTCACGGTTTATTTTATCTTGTACTCTCTGCCTGTGCGACTGAAGGCGAGGGGTCTCATGTTTTGCAGGGTGGTATCTTTTTTTGAAACGGATAGACGCGCTGAAAGGATAAAAATCCATGCTCGTTTCACTTCAACTTCTTTTTTACATCAACATGCGTGTACATGATCCAATCTGGGGCATCGTCATGCTGCCGGCTGTTTGTGCGTGTTCATCATCCGACGAGGATGCCGTAATGACCTCCAGCATCACCAGCCTCGGAGCCTCTTCGGGAGGCTTTAGTCGCGGTGAGTGGAAAGTAAAGGTGAGGAGGGGAACAAGGGTGGCGTCAACTGTCAAACCGCCACTCTGGTGCAGCTAGCAAAAAGTTAATCTGGGGAAAAAGTTGGGAACGTTTCTTTCTGCTTATCAGAGACATGCCACTTCTGAAGCTGTCTCTCTGATATGAATAGACGAAATATCAGCTGAAATGCATCTCGAAGCAGGCTCATTCGATGGTTGTTTCTCTCATATATGTTTCTATCCGATCTATCCTTGGGAACAGGTTAAAATGGGGCCGTCGGCTGTATTGTATGTATGTCGCTGTATTAACACGACTTATTTTGGTTTTTCGGTGCAACTGTGCATCTAACCATGTATGTATGTATCCATCCATCAAACTATGATGGGTATGTATTATTGCAGCGGGGTTCGATATCCTGGGGGGGAGAGCCATGGCCTCTCACCTCCTCTCCTCTCCTTGGCCAACACAACGTGGCGATGGATGAACAATGGAATCGCGTTTTTCCCCATCCAAGCGCGAGCCGTGTCTTGTGGTTGGGGCTGATTGATTGGGTCCGTGATTCTTTCATTTGACAAACCATTGTAATCAGCTGCTCATCGAAGTAAACGAACGGCGGGTTTTTGCTCAGTAACGAATCCTCAATAGGTCAATGGGGGTAGGATGGGGGATTACGGGAGCCAGGAATCCAATGGATGGCCAGATGCATTCGGTCCGTTTGTACAGGGGAGGGGTGGAAAACCGGGGTAGCCAAGGAAAGAGGCACGGGTTCGGTAAAGAAAGTTACAGTAGCAGTTGATTTGAGTAGTACGTAGCAACAGCACAGTAGAGTAGAGTAGAGCAGAGTACCAGGGGGGGAGGGGAGAAGGAGCGTGGCATGGAGAAAAAAAAGGCAAGGACATGGATCAGGGATCAGGGATCCAGTCTGGGTAGCCAAAAGAGACACAGAAAAGAACGGGTGACCAGGGTGGCACGGTCACACTTAAACCACACCAAAAAGGCTCCACACAAGCTCCGACCAAAAAAAAAAAAAAAGAACCAGCAGCTGCTTGCAAAAACTGGGGACTACTACAAAAAATACGGTACAACAAATATGGTACAACAAAAGCTGCGTCCAGTTACTGTACGTGCCCCTTCCCCACAATCCGGTTGGATCTATTTTGCCCTCGAGATTGCTTGCAGCCATCCAATCAAATCTGGGTTTGCACATTTAACTACCTCCCCCTCCCCCCCCGAATCAAGCTTAGCGTAACATGGAATAAATCACACGATGCAGTGGTAATCAACCTCTTCCAGGGACCGGCCACTTCCCATGCGTGGTCAATCTGAAATGGGGGAAGTTCATTCAGTAAGTATAAGTATATAACCACCTCCCTGTCGCACTCCCTCTGTTGCTTGTCTCTACCGCATCTCAACCTCATTCCCATTCCCATTCCAATCCCAATTCCAAACATCCCAATTCCTCTCTATCGCTCTCCGGTTCTCTCTCACGCACCTTGACCTCCCCGACAAGCTTCCCACCATAATCTGCTTACCCACGTTTTTGCCTCGTCGGCCACGTTGTTCATTCTCCGACGCAAGGTCAGCAGCAACAGCAACAACTGTAGATCTATCATTGATCGCGGTTGTTAATCCAATCCACCAAACACAATTTAATCACCCCCGCTGAAAGAGCTGACCTGCCCCCATACGACATCAGCACATCATGGCGGGCGGACTTCATGCCACCACCGATGTGGCTCGCATCGAGGCCCCGGTGACCCTCAAGGCATACCTCATGTGTGCTTTCGCGTCATTCGGCGGCATCTTCTTCGGTTTCGACTCAGGCTATATCTCGGGAGTCATGGGCATGCCCTATTTCATCCGCCTCTTCACTGGTATCCCAATCCCTGCCTCTGATGCCAGCGAGGCCGTCAAGAAGGCATTCACCCTCCCCGCGTGGAAGAAGTCCCTGATCACTTCCATCCTCTCTGCCGGTACATTCTTTGGAGCCTTAATCGCCGGTGATTTGGCGGATTGGTTTGGTCGCCGCACCACCATCATCATTGGCTGCGGAGTCTTCATCGTTGGTGTCATTCTACAAACCGCCTCTACCGCATTGGGTCTCCTCGTGGCCGGCCGTCTCATTGCTGGGTTTGGTGTCGGATTCGTTTCGGCCATCATCATCCTGTACATGTCCGAAATCTGCCCCAAGAAGGTCCGCGGTGCCCTCGTTTCTGGCTACCAATTCTGTATCACTATTGGCATCTTGCTTGCTTCATGCGTCAACTATGGCACTCAAAACCGACTGGACACGGGCTCCTACCGCATCCCAATTGCGCTGCAGATGCTCTGGGCATTGATCCTCGCTATCGGCTTGTTTCTCCTCCCCGAATCCCCTAGATACTATGTCAAGAAGGGCCAGTTAGACAGGGCTACCCACGCTTTGACTCGTCTTCGTGGTGAGCCAGAGGGTTCCGAATTCATTCAACAGGAGCTTGCCGAGATCGTCGCCAACCACGAATATGAACTTTCCGTAATCCCAGCTTCGGGTTATCTTGGCTCATGGTTCAATTGCTTCAAAGGTGGACTACGTAACCCATCCTCCAACCTTCGTCGCACCATCCTCGGCACCTCCCTACAAATGATGCAACAATGGACCGGTATCAACTTCATCTTCTACTTCGGAACCACTTTCTTCCAGACCTTGGGCACGATCAGCAATCCTTTCCTCATCAATTTGGTCACCACCTTGGTCAATGTTTGCTCTACTCCTCTGTCCTTCTGGATCATCGAACGTTTTGGACGCAGAACTATTCTGATTTGGGGCGCGCTTGGTATGCTGATCTGCGAGTTCATTGTGGCTATCGTCGGTGTTACGGCTGGTCGTGAGTCCGAGAACAACAATTCTGCCGTATCCTCACAGATCGCATTCATTTGCATCTACATCTTCTTCTTTGCCACCACATGGGGTCCCGGTAAGTCCTTTTTCTATTCCAAACGCACCAGAATGCTAACCATGACAGGCGCATGGGTCCTGATCGGTGAAATCTTTCCTCTTCCCATTCGAGCTCGCGGTGTTGGCTTGTCAACCGCCTCCAACTGGCTCTGGAACTGTATCATTGCTGTCATCACCCCATACATGGTTGGATCAAACCCTGGTGAAGCCAATCTCGGCTCCCGGGTCTTCTTTGTTTGGGGCTCTCTCTGCACTGCATGCTTTATCTATGCATACCTTCTTATTCCAGAAACAAAGGGTTTGTCTCTCGAGCAGGTCGACCGCATGTTGGAGGAGACCACGCCACGAACCAGCGCCAAGTGGGTCCCACACGAGACTTTTGCGGCTGCGATGGGTGTCACCGCCGATGGTACATTGAAGGAGGAGATTATCGACCGCGTTGTGCACTCAGAGAAGCATGGAAGTGTTTCGCAAGCAGCACCTGCGGACTCTGTAGTCTAAGATTCTGAATTAATAGGCGCTCTGATGCGCATGAACTTGGTTTTGTTTTAGCTTTTGGCGGCACGAGCCGCTGCGGCATTGCTGTTGCTTTCGTAATTAGTGGGGGAGATATCGCGGGACGACGAATACGGTATTGTATCACGGGCTAATTGGGTGAATATGACTAGGGATTATGACACCTTGAATCGTGGATTGGATGTGATCATAGACCACCAACAATTAAATTGTGTATACAATGTCTCATCGGTTTTTATTTCCACAATGTGTTTACATGTTTCCCGACTAGGGTCCAAATCCAGTGGTTATTAGGCATTTCAAAGGATCTCTTCTGATGTGATCTCAATAATGTTATTCAGACTAAATTGACCTGCCGTGGAATGAGAAGAGCACCTACACTAATAAGCTATAGTACCGCTTTTGTCAGCCATAATCTTCACAGGCTGTCTGTCCTGCCACTCAAAAGGGATCTCCAGGCGAAAGAACCTCTGCTCTTTCACATGCTGGAATTCCTATCTTCGGGTGATGTTTAATCTCGAAAAGCGGTAATCAGGATGCAAGGAGTCCTATATCGGAGCAACTATCCCTCTCACGCATCTTGCTCTCGTATCCGCAGCTTCGCGTGTCACGCCCTGATTCACAAAGTTCAAGCATAAATGATGGCGGAAACGTACATAGATGGTATCTTCAGCTCATAGCCCGTATTTCGTATCGCTCTGAGGGGAGAGCGCCGGCATGTGTAAGCTACCCGACCTCGAGTCTGGTTTGTACCGGTGCATGGCGAGGAACAGCAGGCTATCCCTGTATTCTCTTGGTGGTGTTATATGTTCGAGTGACTAAACGGGTCGGGGTTTGATTTCGTGTAGAAGCATTTGATTGGCGGTGCCGTGTTGGGCGTGTGCTGGAGATAAGGAACTTGGCGGCAGTTCTTGGGCGGAAGCAACATAAGTAAGGACATGTATATCTTATTCCGGTTACTCATTCTTTGGGCCGCCATGTGCGAGCGTAGGTTAAGAGCAAGCTTTATCTTGTGGCGAGCCTTGAATCAAGAACAAAGAGCGAATTAGCTTCGTAATTCATGCTATGAAAGGAGCCCTGATAATTGTTTGTTTGGGAATTGTTTCTTGAACCGGCGTGTTGAATGTAAAAGTGTCTTATGTATGGCCGTTCTGCCTTTCGTTACTATTCCTTACATTGGAGCCTTTAGTACAGGCTGTTCATACCAGCTTGGCAAAAAGGGTCCAAGGAGAAATTATAAATATGCATATTTTCCCTTTCTTTTTCGCCTCAAATACAAAAAAAGACTCAAAGTACTACCCAAGGGGGTTGAGAAGTGCGGATTGGAAGTTGTAATGAATTGGGTCCTTGGATGCGAACTATGGAGGGAGTCTTACTACCAAACTATGTTGTCTCTCCTTTTGTTCAAGTATATGGATGATAGGTCAAATGGTAGGTAATTAACACAGGGAGGGGCAGCAATTTTAGGTATGGCGACAGCAGAGCGAAGCAGTAGGCAAACCAAAACCTGAACTCATCACTTGTAAGCCAATACCTTGCTAATTTGCTTAAACTTCTATAAAACATGCTATCCTTACATCTAGGCAAATGGGCAAGTGCAGCAGTATGAACTTCTTGGACTTCCTGCCCTCCCAGATCGTGACCATCTCATTTTTATCTGCAGAAGGATATGTTGAAAGACAGGGAGTGCTCTTTTATAGTTACTCATAACCAAATTCACGAGCCAGGATGGATAGATTACATTTTTGCTTTTTCTAAAGTAATCAGAATTCAGAGAAATCACCCGCGCATATGCTTGCTGTGTTCTATATAAGCACGGAATTCTTTCGAGGATGTGTTCCCCAGGACATACACCTGCGCAAAGGACAGTCGCGAGGTTAAGACATGTCAAATCTTCGTTCTACGTAACAAATTTGCTTTGCAATCTCCTTGGCCAAGGTCCGAAAGTGTGAATAGGTTGAAGGTTTGCATCTACAGAGATTAATACGTGGCTTCTGGTAATGAATGGTACTTCCAAGATAACAACAACACGTCATGCAACAGCAAGATGCATATTATTGGTTGATTAATGTTGTATTGCTACACTATGATTTACAGTTACGCACATCATCTATTAATATAGTGGAATAAGTGAAGTCAACAAACCATGCTTCTAGCGCTATCTTTACGCATCCACTGAATTCATCAGGACGCGAGTATGTGACTTCCAGGTGCACAAGGCTAGGAATTGAAGAGCTAGTCTCTTATATCCAAAAGACAATTGAGCAATAAATTAAGCATATGCTTTCAGAGCTCCCGCAAAGAGTGAATTGCAAATGTCGTGCAAGCCAAAAATTCACTCCATGAAATATCACTTGTAGGCAAACTCATCAACCCTGAACAAGTATATAATATCTCAGCGCTCCTTCCGTTTGCTTTCCCATGAAATAAATATAAGCCATGCGGTAAAAATGAGGCTTCATGTTGTGAATTATGCATATCCTTTATTTATTTTTTAAGTTTTATAGCGTATGTAGTATCCGACTAGTGCTTGTCGTTTTCAAGCGTACAACTTGATTTGTATTGTGTTGTGGTGTGTTCTGGAAGGTTTGTTGACAACGGAGCATTCAAAGCCAACAACACTATACGCAACAAACATGTCTTATATTACTTATTCTTAGCAAGATAGATATGAAAATAAAAAGCATTGTTTGTTCAAGGCTAATGGTTCTTAGCAAGAAAGTGTAATGTTCTACAAAAATAGGCTACATCTAATAATACATTTTCTATTTATGTTCCTCGAAAGATAGAATCTATGGCTACCTCCCGCTGTCGCTAATACTTTGCCGCAAGGAAGTTTTCCAGACTTTCCAGGTACTCTCCTGGACGCCTTAGGGATGATTGTTAGCTGAAAAAAAAACCAATTCAATCAGAGAGACTCACCGTATATGATGGCATCAGCAAAACCCTGAATGACAATACATGCCTGCGATATATCTGATTAGCCAAAAGCACTCGATCATGGAAGGTCGCTGCACCTTGTCGATAGTACCAACGGCAAAGGGAGCGCTTTTCCCAGTGGAAAACTGATATATGCGCATGCTGGTAGGAATGATGAATATAAGCATATAGACGAGTGGGTACGTCATCATCTGAAAGGAAGTCTGTTTCTATCAGCCCTCTATATCTTGCGCTAGAGGTGGAAACAGAGTACCCGTTTTAAGCCCGGAGAAGAGCGACTCTCGATCCCCGGTGTCGGCCTTGTCTGCACCGTATTATCAACGGCAAGAGAAACCTCCATTGGCGGCTTTGATACCTGACTGCTCTCTGCAGAGTACACTGGCAGACCAGAGTCCGATCCAAAAGAGCTAGCTTCCTTGTGCACGTCGCGGATCAAAAAGTAAAGACGTAGATATAGACACAAGACCGTGAGAATAATCACCCAACGTGGGACATAGTTGATGAAAAGCCGCATCTTGTCGCTGGTGAAAAGACAAAAGGCACCATTGTACCCGTATCCGACAAGTACCAATCCGAGAGTCCCGCAAAGAAGGGAAAAGAACCACGGTAGAACCCAAAGGATTATCCTGTGATCTTGGATCCAGCTTGAAGGTGTCTTGTTGTTTGTAAGCAAAAGGTAAGTTGAGGCGGCAATGATTAGGATCCAATAATCGGCTGCAGGAATTTCAACGATGATTCTATGCAATTGGAAGGGGCCGTACTCTGGTTAACAAAAGCCTCAACCATGAAGCCATTGAAGCTACAGAATGTCCTTGCGGACGGGCTTCCAATATTCTGAGTACCGCTCAGGTTGTAGGCAGTAGCGGCCAGGTAGTTCACGGCCATTATGAAGTCGCTGATAGCAAGGCCGCTTTGCATTATCAGCTATAAAAATAATACATATTGCGAACATGGCTTACAGGATGAGTTGGTGTCTAAAAGTTCTCAAAGATTTGAAAACCTATGGCTGTTAGCATTGTTGAAGGCTCGTGGTGGGTGGTGGGAGTTACTGCAAAGCTAAGTATTATCCATCCCGCGCCAAAACTGGATATAACAGCCACAAATAAAATGACGATATTGAGAGTATAAAGCTCTTGATGGCTCAAGGAAATCACGCGCTTCTCGAGCGCCTCCAACATGTCAAATATTTAGCAACGTAAAGTGCGTAGACATTTCAAAGCCGGGCGCTGTTGGCACAAAATTCCCTCAGGACATATGGCTATGTAAATATACCTTGTACCCCCCAAAAAAGCAAAGCCCCTGAGACTCAGAAACCTCCACATCATGTTTCTCTAGACCTGAGTGGGCGGTCCCGATGCAAAAAGCAAGTCTTAGAAGCGCAATGCCGAGGATTCGGCTAACACTTGGCTTGCCAAAGGCCTGGCTGGAGCAGCCTCCGCTGATCTCAAGAGACCAATTGGGTGGTCTTGAGTTCCAAGAGCTGTTCCCACTAAAATGACGAAAGATATGGCTTGAAATGATCTATGTAAACGACCCCGCGCGGCCCGGGATATATATTAAGCCCGCTGCTCTTTGATGATCAAGAGAGAACGCATTCCAAAACCACATTTTGTCACGCGCCATCGCGAAAGCGGAGTCTTGTGGGATGAGTTAAGGGCCATGTGGTTACGGCAAGGCCGTAACAAGTTTGTTGTTCCTCTCTGACAGAGATACGACATACTTCTTAAGAAAATAGCCGGGCGTGCAGCAGCCGCTCCGAGATCATTCGCCAAGCCTCGACCGAAGCGACGTGCGGTTGAAAACAGCTATCCAGGCGGCCGAAATCTACCACTGAGCAAGCCAGAAACCACCTCACTCTTCAGTGCATATTACGGACCAGTATTGGGCTATTCAGTTAAGTTTCAACGCTCAAAGTGAATCTGACACTTGCTAGGGGTGTCTTATTTCTAGATGTGGCTCTGCGTAGCCTTCACCTTCACATGTGGCTACACTACCCCAATCAATCAGCCGCCATGCCATTCTCAATAGCAGGATTATCTGGTGGACCGCAAACAATGGCTAGCTCTCCACAACATTTTCTGGCTCTGGATAGGGAATGGGATTGCCTCGGTGGCGAAAACTGCACGGCTGTGTCGGCGAATAAAGTGGAGGTATGATTATGAGTGGTGTGTATGGCATATGGTTTGAGCGTGAAGCCATCCGAAAGACCGATAAAGCTACACCTGGTTATCCTGAGTCCATCTTCTGAAGGTGTCCCGATTGGAAATATTTCTGTGCGCCCCGATGCACCTGGTGGGACGAAGTTATTAGCGTTGTAAATAGCTTGGAGCTATCGATGGGGCCGAGTCTTGGACGGCTTTACATTGCCCCACGGCCTGGAGCAGGCGAACCAGTTTATCTCTTTCATCTTGCCTAAAAGGATTAATCTCTGTGACAGGTGCAAGATTCGTGGCTACCTTCAGCCTCAGCCATCGTATTCCCATCTATTGAATGTTATGGCACAGAAGTGGCGGGCGAGTGCTTCTCAGAGTTGATAATCGTTTTGAGGTATTTGGAGAACTGCCAGTTTGAGGATATAAGGTACTGCTGTATATTTATCTTAGAAACGATGGCGGCGGCATGTTAATGTTGCAGTCTTCAATGTATATTCTTAGAAGACCATTTCATCTAAGACTCCTTTGCTTTGGGCGACAATATCCAAACGAACTGAACACTTCTGCTTCCCCCACTACTTAGAATTTCTTATGAAGGAGCTTAATAAAGCCCTCAGTTTCGTTCAAACCAGCCATTGGACTACCATAATCATAATGTTGGATGCCGAGGGAGATTGATGCAGCCCTCTGCGCAGAACAACATAACCCTAACCGTATCCTCTCACCAGTACAATGAACTTTGATAAATACATAGAACAAAGAAGATCAGAGGAAAATACCTTTTTGTGGAATTTGAGAATAGGGCCAAATTGTCACCTTCTTTCCTCTTTTGTGGAACCTTCACCTCCTGCCAAGGCTCGCGAAATATCGCCTATACTCGCTAACTCCGACTGAGCCCTTCCAAATGCATGCCCCATCAACTCTCGCCTTCTCCTAGAGTAGGTGAGGCTCACCAGGCTAGACCTATCTCGATCGAACCCGCTTCACCAGTACAACGCAAATACCATTGCTGATACACTACTCGAGACAGCTACACAGTGCATCATGGCGACGATGGGAGACACTTCAGTCGTCAATAAACACTTTTTCTTCGAGCTTCCTGAGCACGATCTTCAGTGCCTACAAGGATTCACCGACTTCGAGAAGAAACTGCTATCCTGTCTCGCAGCTGCATTTCAGACCGGGGTCAAATACCACAACTCTCTGAATGACTTTCCTTCCACCGATTTCAACACCGATACGAGATCTCCAGAACTAGAGAAGGATTGTGAGGCCTACATCAAGAACGCGAAGTTATACTATCAGCGCGGCGATAAGTTTGTTTCCCTCCGTTTAGCAGCGCCTTCCCTCTCCTATATGAAGAAGACAGTCGGCTCAATTGGGGTCTCAGCTCAGACGTTCCAACAGATCTTTCTCTGGCGCGTTTTTGCGTTTGGGCACCGAGATCACCTCGAGGAATTGAAGTTTGCAAATGGCCTTGCTATTGATGGCTCAGCCTTGACCGCATTGATTGAGTCCTGGGTACACAATGAAAAGCTTGGAAATCCTACCTACGGCAACCTCATGATCCCAAAAGCTTCTATTGCTGAGATCGTAACTAAGCTTTTGAGCCTGGGCGATGAAATCTCACACACTTATAGGACTTGCGGCGAACAAACCTTTAGGTTCGTTCTTGACCTCATCATCGAACGCAAGATTCCAATTATCCCAAAGGGTGGCTTGATGGCCTGGCTGCTAGCTTGCGATATCTTCGAATTTGGAGCGTGCCATGCGCCAACAGTCAAGGATCTTGACGACCATCTCTACTCTTCCAAGGCTGCTGGACCAAAAGCTGCAATACAATATATCAGGGAGTGGGTTGGGCTCGGTAATAAGAAGACTGTTTCATACACAACTTCATTCACGAATGTTCTCCAAATGCTGCAAAATCCTCTTCCTGGCATGGTGACTTTGAACAAGCTGGTTTACGACTGCGAGAGAATCCAAGGTCGGAAGCTGAACGTTGTGGACTTGGAACATGCTTTATGCAAGATCTCGCGAATGTGGGATGTTACAAGACGCCGACTTGCAAGAGAGACCAGAACATCGGAGAGAGGGGTGGAGAGGAAGCGCGAGCGTGAGGAAGGTGATTTAATGAGCGATGCGAAACGTGCAAAGGGAAATGCTAGATTTGCGAAGGCTTCTACAAATGGAGACGAGATAAATGATGGCGCTGCAGAGCATGACTTTGGAGGTCATCCTTTTAGCGGCATTTGAGGATAAATTGTGGTGGTCGTACACTGGTAGTTTTCTGACAGGATTTTCCTTTCGAGAAAGCAGCTCAGTATAGCAAAAGCAGTGCTTACTGTTCGGAGTTCCATTGCCATCATGTACAATATAAATTAGAGCCTCCTAAGAAGCTAGGCACGCCGGAGAATAAAATAAGTGTATCAAAGGCTTCAGAAGACAAGTTTGCGCGCAGTGTGGCAAAAAGTGTTCACCTGAACTATCGCTCGAACTAAGAGTCGGCCCTTCTCGCGACTTTCTCTTAGGTCGGGATGGTGCAAGTCTGGAATTGAAGCATTATCGTTTGGGATCGTATGCCAGCACATGGCATGTAGAGCCTCAGGCACCCACGCTAATACAGGTTCCCATACATAGCTTGCTGCTCCTCCTGCCATTCAAAGACCAGACGTTATATAAATGCTTTTCCTACCTACCGCTTTCCATATCTATGGTATTGCGTGTCATTACTGGTCTAAGGACGCCCCATATTATTCCCAGCACTTACCTGAGCCGTTACACGGCCTGAGCATATATCTGAGTGACGAGGAATGAGAAGTGAAACAATTGCCAGTAATATAAGAGATGTTCACAGCTTGATCTTAGTTCAGCTGCTAGCCCTTACAGCCTACAAGATCTTTAAGACTTCACGCCAGTAAGTTACAAAGCAAACTCGGAAGATGTAATTTCATAGGCGAGATATTTCTGTGTTCAGCTACCCAACGTTTGCAGAATTGAACACTACAAGCCCTCGGTCAGAGTCCTTATTTTTCGCGATTCAGAATCAAATTTTATACAGAGTCTCAAAAGGTGAACTGCGGAATATTGATCGTGCTAACAATCCACGTTTTGCCGCCATCGCTGGTTGACATATCGCCAGTGACGCCCGGGCTCTTCCAATTGGTATTACGATAGTTGGGATCCGCAACATCCATGATTATCTTAGTGTTGATCCACGCTAGAAAAGTTAGAGGGACAGTTTGGCAACGGTGGTTATGATGCTGGACTTACAGTGAGCAGGAACAGTGCCACAGTTTGTCGCGGCGCACTCTACCGCGCTTCCCCAGCCTAAGGCGTGTCCATCCTTAGTTGATAAAGTGCCGACGGTGTTGCCGTTGACTTTAACTGTCTGCGTGTAATTCTGGGTCGCGTCATCGAATTTGTCTGCATTTAAGATATATTAGCTCAACGTGGCCGAGAGTTAAGCATTTATTAGGTATTGTTACTCACAGTGCATCGTCACCTGTGCGCCAATTGCAGCTCTGACGGGAGGTCCTTGTACCGGCATCTGAGAGTTAGCTACAGAACTTATGTTAGCGCCACGGCTACTAAATTATCGATAGTGGGACTCAAGTAGACGTACGGCCAGTTGACAGGAGTGTATAAGGATAAACCTCCCAGCCGCCGGAGGCCCTATCGGCGATAGATTGTATTAGGTCGCCATTTGAGGTGCCCATACCAACCCAGAGGGAGAGGATCCCTTGGGGATTGCTGGGAGAAGTGGGCAGTATGAGGGTGGAAGTTGCCTCGCGGATGAAAGAGTTAGCCGCAACAGCACCAGTACTGAAAGCGGGCCCCATAGCAGCGTCGACAGAGGCGGTGGCCAATGCAGCTAGAACGGATAATATCTGGCTTGAGGAAGGCATCGCGGAGGTAGTAAGTCTAATTTTGGATGGTATCTCATAAGCAACTGACTATCTGAATGTGAATTGATGCCTGGCGTTCTATTCCTCAAGATGAGACCGAACGCTTTATTATATACCGGCAATATTCAGTTGTTAATGTGGTGGACACAGAATTCAAGAAAGCTTAACAATAAAGCTTATCAAATTATTCTGTCCGATTGGTGCAGGTACAATTCTGCTGCTTCAGGCGCGCTCTTTAACGGCATTTGTGTGGTTGACGGAATTATTTAGTAGGTATAACCGGGATTGCAATAATATGATCTTTACAGTATTCGGTTACGAAACCGGGTTATTGAAACCAAATTTCCAGATTGTTTAGGATAGATACAGAAATAAACAAGGATCGCCTAGGCCATGTGACGGTGGTGTGTAATAGATATACGTTGAAACATGCCCCACATTTCTAGTTTGCGGGGAGACTCGACGGGTACGCAGGGCAGCCTAGACGTTCCTTAAGGGCAGTAGTCGAAAGTCCCGGAGAGTTGAGCCCAGTGGCTCTCTCCTAAGCTTTCAATCCAAAATGAATGTTCGAAAAGCATCCTAATTGGAGGAATCTCTGCGGATTCGTACACAGAATATAGACCCCAGAGAGCTACTCACCTTATCGAGTATTCCACGCCATCGATCGAGAGTGAGTTGTCAGCTCAAGTACTTAGACCAAGGACTAAGCTAGGACATGCATAGGAGGATAAAAATTCAAGGCTAATATGATGAACAGATCCGAACATCAATTTCGAAGTAATGGCTAGAGCAACTGAAGAGCGGAAAATTTGTCGGGCGAAAGCATGTTGAGGTGAGAATAGGCATAGACTAGACTCGGTTACATCGGCCCGGCTATTCTGTGAAAGACGGCTAGATCTTAATCGCTTAAAGAAAAGGGACAATACTATCCAAAGACTACTCGTTTAAATTCGGTTTTTGTTTTTGCTACGTACCAACCTTATCCAGCAGGCTTTGTCCCTGCTAGGCGCTGTTGATAGGTTTAACCGAAAGTCAGTCACCGACAAGCTTTTATTTTAACCTAAACTTTGGTATTTCTCGTTATTCTCGGCATCCGATAGGCCATAATAAAGCCATACTATGTCACGAGCGTGGGGAAGGCCCCCCATCGGAGGATCGAGCCGCCGAGAGGAGGAATCCATTCTAGCTTCAGCATGATGGCCTTGACGATAAAATAATGACCGGAGTTGCTACTACATGTGCAGAAAATTAGAGCCCCGCGGTGTGAATTGTCATATGTAGAGGATATCTTTGTAGGCTAAATTTAACTCTTAATTCATGCTCTTTTTACACACGGACAGAGTTTTGAACGCAGGTGGTGATAAGTACGGTGGTAACCATGGAATCCTAGAGCCAGTGATAACTTTCCGAGCCTCGTCAAAAGTTCAATCAGGCCCTGAGGCCCTAGGAAGGTTGCAATCCAGAAAGTGAATGGGCTTCTGCACGGTAACGAAGGGCCGTCATACCACGTTAATCAGGTGGCATGCCATCAAGGAAACCGAAACATAAACACGCTATAGTTATGGCAACTCTGAAATCTTCCGAAAAGTAGATGAATAGTGTCACTGAAATGGCTCGTGGGTAACATAGTCGGGATTCTATCTTAGACCAAATACATGCGAACGGAGCTCACCAAGTTACGATTTGATACTTTGCAACATTACTTGTATAATTTGTGCTTGGGATGCTTTTGGGATTAGACTTAGGCAAGAAAATTTACATAAGGATGGGTAGGGGACCAAAATGTGAGTACGAGGTCGATGGAAAGATGTGTCCCTACACTGAACCCATCCGATTCAACGCATCAACACCATGGAGCATCTTACATCCCATACGTCTGAGTTTGGGTATCGAGCTCGCAGGCCAGGGATGCCTTCCATTCATTGTACAAGCGGGTCTAATGATATCATCCTCTGAAGGAGCAACCAAACTTGGTTTGAGGTTATCGAGACTTGGAATTTGGAAGCGGAGAATTTGGAGGAGAGAAGCTAGATGATATCAACTGAGGAAGGCACTAGCAGAAAGTACTTAGTAGCATGTGTGGGGATTTAGGGTAGAGAAATGGATAGGTCTCGGAGGAGCTTGAACTTTTGGTCCATTAACATGCCTCCATTCGGTTCTCAAAACCAGCAGTCATGCTGTTTATCATTATTCTGTGTCCATCATGCAACGATGATAACTGTCCATTATCTTTTCCTATTTGCAAACCTCGCAATGCTTACTCCCGCAGCAGAGGAAAACGACTTAAATGCAACGGCTATGGAATATCGTCAAAGGAAATTAAAAGGGTATAATACACATAAAACCGTAACCGCCGTGTATCAATCCACTAATATGACATCTTGTACTTTTGGGTATCATCACCCGTGCCTACCTCTTCTGTACGACATTATTTAGACAATCAAGGACCTGTTCATCATGTCAGTAATTGTGACCGGGCAACGCCATTCGGCCAGACTTACGTTTTCAGCGAATACCCCTTGGTTCACAAGATGTTTGCTGATCCCCTTCACCAGCTCTATTTGTTCCTCTGGGGTGAGACCCGTGATGACAGTCTCGATTACACCCCCAAGAGAGGCTTTATTGAGCGCAATGAAGCTGTGATAATACATGTAAGCAAAAAACCCCATAATGAATTGGCAGTCCATTCTGTCAGTGATGCCTCCATGGCCAGGAATGCTATCCCCGAAATCTTTAATCTTGAACGTGCGCTTGAGCCCAGAAGCAAAGAAACCCCCGAATGGTGCTATCAATGAGGCGAAAGTAGCGAAAATGAGGATGTGACCTTGCATAGGCGCCATGGTGAGGGTCTTGAAGTAAGGAAACCAAATTGGTAGCTGGTAGACATGAGGGAAAAAAACTGGGTTTGGTGTGCACTCCAGGCCAGTGAAAATGTTTGCTCCGAGGTCCTGTAGGTGTCAGCGACAAGAAAGCCACTTATTGTTAAATTCATATCTTACATTCACTGGACAGATAAAGTACTTATATCGCATCAATAAATTGGTCATGCCGACTCCGAAGATGACAGTCAGAATCCAAGCTCCCACAAATCCTTCCACGGTCTTTTTAGGGGACAACTTGATCAGTTGTGTGCGACCAAAGGTGATCCCACAGAGATATGCAAAAATATCATTGCAGATGACAAGAGACACTGGCAAGAAAAACCAGATCATGCCCTCAAACACATTGTTCATGATAAAGTGTGCCTGAACCACAATCAAGTATAGAGCCATGTGAGTCCATGCAAACTGCGTAAACTGGAACTTGTAATGCCCGGCTTGTAGAGAAGTAACGAAAAACACAAAACCTATGCTACATTAGTATATACACCAAGCCTAGATGGAATTTTATCTACCAATTGTGTAGAGCATAAAGCTAATAAACCGGTGATGGGTCGCGAATGGAAGTAACACCTTATCGACTAGAACGATGTGCTTGAAGTAGTATATCACGCTTTCGCCATATAAAAAGTACATTGTCGTCGCTAACCAGTACCAATTCAATGCCTTTGTAAATCGTAATCGTCGAGCTCGACTGGGAACGCTAGCGATGGCTATCACCTCCTTAAAGGATATGATCTGTATAGCTGTAACAATCGCAATGATGTAGATGTGTCCCATAAACATTGACGCAAAGAATCCGCCAATCATGACAAACGTCCATATCGACCGAGTGATAAAAGTCTGCTTCTTCTTCTCATACTCGGAAGGCTCGGCTGGTGCGGGCTACCAAGCATTTAATTAGCATATCTCCTCCAAAGCTGGCAGAAGTGTTGCGGTATCTTACGTCCAACAGTTTATCCTTTGCTTCCCTTAGAGGCGAGCCTGGTTCTGATGCTGCCTCACTGATGTCTGAGAAACTACTCCGCCTGCCATCGACACCAGTTGCAGTACCATTTCGATGAGGGAACTTGACGCCACGACGTGGTTTAGCCATGGTATAGGTTATATGAAGCTTGTTGACGCTATACCCCTAAAAATCAGTTGTGTCGCAAATGCGGATATCAAGTCGACGTCAATCGCGCTTGCGTTCGCAATCTGCAATCAAGATTCTTCTTCTTCTAAATATCTGTATGGCGCAGATCAGATAAAGTGAATGCCGAATATGGCAAGGAGCGATAAATGTTTGTCTGAGGGTATGGGTGCATCTGTGATTGTTGTAGCCTTCGTGAAGTTGTCGACCGTGACGTAGGATTAGGAGCCTTCGCTGTCTTTCCTGTATGGAGCCACATCCGCTTGTCGTTTGGCAGCTCCAATCGAATCTCCCGCCATCAATGTCAAGCCGGCACGGATATTAATTGTTCCGTGGCCCGGAGTTTGTGGCTTGTGCGGCGGCCGCTTCCGGCTATCAAACCGCGACATTCCCATTAAAGAAAATACGCGTTCAGTTTGAGAGCCACAACCATGGCAGATTCATGACTCGCTCAACCATGAATCTGAAGCTACATTCATGGGATGGCCAGCTATCAAGATGGAGAAAACAATTTCTCCGATGATGATCTGGACGACTTGCCTCCCAATACCTTGGCAGAACTAGAGAACAATGCCATTCAGTTCACCCAAATTGCGGCCGGTGCAACTCAGCCTCCTCGCAAGCCTGCTCCCTCATCTGACTATGGCGATGATTTTGATGATGAGGATCTAGACGACGCTGTTGTTGTGGACGAATCGCGCAGTGTGCCAACCGTACTTCCAAACAATATTCGTGGCGCTACAGTACCTTCAATACAGAGATCACAATATGTCCCGCAAGGGTCTCACTACAGGAGCAATGCTGGATTGATCAACCAACAGCGACCTGGAGCCTCTCTATTCAACCCACCACAACGGACCGATCTAGCTCAGTCGCAACGAGAAGTTCCAGTACAATGGAGCCAAAGCACCAAGAGAGATCGGCCTGCCGGTGGTGCTGTAAGCCTATTGCGCCAGATTGAAGAGGTTAGAAAATTTATAGGCTCTAAGATCAATGCTAATTGGAGAATAGTTACAACAAAGAAACAAGGCTCTTGAACAAAATCTTACGGCGAAAACTGGCGAAGTTGCTATTGTCCGGAGTAAACAGGAGAAGGAGGCTAGAGAACATGAACGGGAGCTCAATGCAGTACGAAAGCTAAACGAGGAGAAGCTAGCAAAACAAAAGAAGGAGCTTGAAGCGGCTCGAATTGCTGCGAATAATGCTGCGACAGAACGAGATTTTTTTAAGCAGGATTTAGCGGAGTTGGAAAGAGTCCGGAAGCTGAATAAGGCTGTGGAGAGGAAGGATGCGACTACCACTCCCAGAAAAAGGAAGGCTCTTCCACATAGAGACGGTTTTGATGATGATGAGATCGAGATTATTTCGCCATCCAAGTTATCTCCATCTAAGCCCAAGTCACGAAATGGGACGCCAACCAAGCCAGGGAAACGTAAACGGAAGGCCACTGACAGTCCCGCCAGTGTACTAGACGTCCATGTAGAGGAAATTCCAGAGGTTACAGAACAGAAACTACCGGTATTAGATGAGACCATATTAGCGAAACTGGGAATACAAGATGACCGATTTGATGTATAAAATCTCTTTACCCTTTCTACGAGGAGTTTGCTAATTTGACAAGTTTCTTGGGATCATATTAGACCATCGGCCCAGCAAGGGGCATCTACGAACAATTGAAGCTTTAGCTCAATACTCTCTACCATCATCGAAGGATGAGTCACTGGCTTCAATCATACTAGGGAAGATACCGACATTGGGACTAAAGAAACCGACCGATCTTCCTGTGCAATTCTGCGAGCTTCTTATATCATTGTGGGCGAAGTGCTTTGAAGAGAATTATGTTTGTATCCTTCTCTTAAATTTTCGTAGTTGCTAACGAAATCTAGCTCAAACCACTGTACCTCTTCATTGATGTGGTGTCGCTTGCATTAGAACTCAGAACTCTCACTATTGCACCTCATATTATTGATAGTCTCATTCCTCTACTACAAACGACAGTAGATAAGGTCGTCATTCCCAGATTCTATAGAAAGCCAGTAGGAGATTACGAAGAGGTTATTGATGTTGGGGTCTATCTTTCCGTTCTGCACCTTACAGCACTTGGTTGCATGTCGGAACAAGAACATATCATTCGATTCTGGAGGCTGGTACGGCTCGATTTTATACTTCTATGCTTGAGCCAAAATCAGCCACTTGAGCATTTTTACCTTATGCTCAAAATTCTGAGCACGAGTGTTATGCGAGAGTCATTTGGGAACATCGATCCCAGCAGACAGACGC
This sequence comes from Chalara sp. BL73, assembly GCA_918026815.1. Lineage (NCBI taxonomy): Eukaryota > Fungi > Ascomycota > Leotiomycetes > Helotiales > Chalara > Chalara sp. BL73. The sequence goes on from CAKJVC010000207.1 coordinate 93,640, forward strand.
TAGACGCGCGTTATATCATCGACCGTCTCACATATCCCCTCTTTCAGGTGCCATATCAACCTACCGTAGACGTACGACTAGAGCCACATGTTTTACTTTCCTTACGATTGGCTTGCTTGCATCTATTGACAAGTATGACAAGGAGCCCTTTCGCGACTGCAGCACTCGCAGAGCATCAAACTACATTGGGTCGTTTAGTATGTTTAATGAGCGACACTTTGGATATACTCTATGATCACCAAGCAGGACACGAATTAAGGTATGCCGCCACTTTTTGTATCAATCAACATTCGCATAATTGACCAATGATGTTAGTGGCCAGATACTCACTCTCGCAACACGTCTCCTATACCACCTCGTCACCAAACACCCACAAATCAATATTCAACAGAAACTTACTGAGGTGCCTGGTGGGCCACAGAAATATCTACTTGTTCTCGCCAGGCTGAATTTCTCAGAGGACGATCTGGTTTTGGAAAGAGCTATTGGAGATGATATTCAAGGACTGGCGTTGGAAATGCTGGAGAGTGCTGTGACACCGGAAGAAGGCGATAAGATATTCGAGGCATTTTTGAGTGGATAAACAGCAGTGGATAAACTTCCGATGAGAGGTGATTCCGACCCTTCCTCGATATCAGTGCTAGGCAATAAAAGCATGTGCCCATACTGAAATATGTCCGACCAGTGCCTGAATAGGCCCGAACGGATACACGATTTCAGGGTGCTCTTGGTCATTGTTTCCATGTAAATGAACAGTACGCAAAAGCACACTGGGCCGCATGTCTTACGTATCTTGAAATTCAGGTCTACGGCTTGGTTTTGTGGGCAAGGCACGCAGAAGTGGTGTGCGAGGATCCAGGCTTTCGCAAGATGTAAGTCCCGATGACAGAAGTCCCCACGAAAGTAGCTCTACTTGTTTGGGGTATAGATAACGGCTTGTCTTTCATGGGTGATCCTAGCATATATTGGATGATATCAAAGCACAAAGGATAATATACCGATGATATTGAAGAATGAGACATGCCATTCAATACTCTCTTATACGTCTGAAGTCCTGATAGTAAATACTCTGTACGCCAATAGCTAATCTCTTGGTCATATATAACGCCTAAAATAGTCTTAACGAATCTTAAGGGCATGCCATTTTCTGTAAAACTAGTTGTCGAACCTGATAAACAATGCATTATCTGGTCTCGAATCCTCCACTACGGTGATATGAGCGTCCAACTTCTCAGAAGATCTTACGCTGACCCGACCTAAAGGCTTGTATAAAGGGTTATTTTATTCCAAATAAACAACGGTCCACTCGAGTGAGCGCTTGGTACTTGTTCCTAGCTCACAGTACTTGGGTATGGCATTTATCTTGTGATTTATAACACGCTCGTAATATCTAAGTTTGGAGCAGGGAATTTTAAGTCTGGGTACATCATAATGAGATAGCTGGTTTCAAGTTGAACAGAATGTTTGGACCCAGTTTGTGGATGTGTATTAAAGGTGCGGTTACAGGACACACGTTGGTATAGCCTAAGCTATCTATTTTATTGTTGTCTTCGTCACAGCCAGCAGACACGAATTTATGGTATTAAACATAGGTCTGCAGAGTTTAGAACCCACGCAGCATATTTGCAAATACGATAGCGTAATATCAGCTGAGTTCACTCCACGTGCGTGATAGGTAAACAATATTCATCGTTGATCAGGAGGGCTTTGAACTTGTCGTTGCCTAACTAAATTCACTAAGCAGGAGTTTCTGTTGGAACAGGGTCACCTGGCATTCACGAGCAACGTTGTCGCAATTTGTGGATGCTTGCAGCTGAAGACTGAAAGACAGGCTGCAGGAGAAATGCATGCGGTGGCACCAGAACAAGAAGGGCAAAACATGTGCCAAGCACCCTCTAATGGTGGTAATGAATTTTAAAGTCACGTGTGTTACTCCAGTGCCACAGAGAGTTTGGTCTTGGCGTGTCCTGGTTTTGTGGAGCCAAATAAATCTTGGCTGGCAAGGATGGTTCCACAACTGACGTCGTTTGTGTAGCACTGCTCGACAGTTCTGGTATTTAGCACTGATGCCAACTTAATGAACCTTGGATGAGTAGTAAGAAGTCGATGCGTGATGCAACGGAACACGGTACCACCACCTTAGAAGGCGAATATACGTGTTCTTCTTTAATCCTTCATCATTCATTTCGTCTCTTTCTTCGCTTTGCTGTCTCTTCTCTCCTTCTCTTCCTCTCTCTTTTCCATGAGCAACCACAGCTTGATTGCTGGCACATTCTTCTCCTACACAGTCAATTTTAGTTACAGATTGAAAGTTCTGGCCACGCTGACACGTTTAAAGAACTATGTCTGCTACTGACTTTACCGAGGAAGCCGGTCGTAGAGACTATAAGGCTCCATACTCGAGAAATCACCCTATTCCAACCATACAGAAATATCGGGAACACAGAGGCGAGCTCGATGAGCAGCAGAGACAGGCAGAGATTGCACAGCATTCTGATGAAGATGAATCGAAAACAAAGCGGGCATTCGAGTCGGTGAAGACGATATTTAGAGACGAAGACAAAAAGAAGCTAGCTGGAAATCCATACCCTACTGCGAATCGAAACACCGAAGCAGTAGATGGCGGGCCCGGGGAGCACGATTCTAGCATACCTGGGCCGCCATCGAAAGGTGAAGGGCATAACGGCGCCGATAACTCAGAAGGCGGAGAGACCGCGGGGTCTTCCGTATATTCAGACGATAAACCTAAGGACAAGGAAGGCAACCCGGATCAAACAGTAACCGAGAAGGTGGCAGGCATGGTTGATCCTAAGGAGAAACGCAAGGCAATGAAGCATAACGAGCGTGGCGATGGAGGTCGTGTTGTAACCGATCCAGTCACGCATCTACCGCTGGTGATTCGAGACTCGACAGAGAAAGATATGAGACGCACTCCGGAAAATGAACCCGCTCCAGGAAGCTCATCGAGGACAGCTACAGGCATTAGCGGAGCTTCAAAATCAAGAGCGAAGCTTGACGCGGAGAACGACGAAATGCAGCAGAGCTATAATGGTATGCAGAGGGTCTTTCCATCTCCATCATTCGATGACATCAAAGCGGAGTTGTTCAGGACCTTCCAGCTTGCCCTGGGTATTTCCATAGCAAGCACTGTGATGCTTGCCACATTGGTTGTTATCTCAATCATAATCCTTGGATCTAATTTTCATGTTGACATATCTAAATCAAATTCACGGTGGGACCAGCAGACTCGACTCTTTATCCCACTCTGCGTAACTATTATTCTCGCAGGAGGCTTCGGAGTTGGCTTGATACTTAGCATCCGAGGATGGCTTGGTAAAAAAGTCGAGAGTATATGGGAAGATGAAGTATGGGATGCTGCACGGATTGACGAACAAAAGACAAACGACACCGAGGATAAACTTCCCGAGTCTGTCGCCTGGATGAATGGCATCCTCGCATCTGTTTGGCCACTAATCAACCCCGATTTATTTGTTTCCGTTGTAGATATGCTGGAAGATGTTATGCAGGCTAGTTTACCAAAGATCATTAAAATGGTCAGTGTTGATGATCTCGGCCAAGGGAGCGAAGCGATTCGGATCTTGGGCATACGATGGCTTCCTACTGGTGCCGCTAGCCAAACTGTTGATGAAGACGGAAACTTGCAGGAGGCGAGTCATAATAATACAAACGACAGAGCAGTTCCTGGCCAAGGGGAGGAGGATAAGCAAGATGATGACGCGGATGGTGACCAGCCCTCTGAAAGCAAGAAGAGAAATCAAAAGAAGGAACAAAAAGAACAAGAATCACAAGCTATGCGAGAAGGAATGGAGGCAGAGCAAGGGGATTTTGTCAACATGGAGCTTGCATTCTCGTATCGCGCTCGATCGTCTGGAAAATCTATAAAATCGAAAGCAAAGAATGCACATCTATACCTCAAGTTTTACCTACCAGGTGGCATGTTTGTACCCGTATGGGTGGAGCTTCGTGGTATTATCGGTACTATGCGAGTCCGGCTACAGCTGACGCCAGATCCGCCATTCTTTAGTCTCTGTACCTTGTCCTTTCTTGGTCAACCACGTGCAGATCTGTCATGTGTTCCATTGTCAAAGCACCTCCCCAACTTGATGGATTTCCCTCTTATCTCGTCGTTTGTACAATCGTCAATTGATGCAGCGCTCGCCGAATATGTTGCACCGAAAAGTCTCACATTGGACTTGAAAGACATGCTCATCGGTGACGATTTTAAGAAGGATACTGTAGCACGTGGCGTGATCAGGATCTTTATTAGGTCTGCCAAAGATTTCAAAGAAGGGGATGGCGGTATCGGGCCGTTGAGCGGCTCGAGTGACTCGTATGTGACATGTTCGTGGGGCAAATTTGGTAAAACCGTTTCCTCCACTCGGATCATAGAAGATGAACAAATTCCAGTATGGAACGAGTGGGCATATATTCCTGTAACACCCGAAGAGCTTAATGCTGAGGAGAAACTTCGGGTTCAGCTATGGGATTCGGACAAGCACACCGCCGACGATGACCTAGGACGAGTAGAGGTAGATCTAAAAGAGCTAATGAATAGCCCGGCCACCAAGAACAAAATGGCTGAACGTGAAGATCGGTTCAAAGGACAAGATCCAGACGAGAACATGCCTGGAACTCTATCATGGGCAGTTGGCTATTTCGCCAAGAATCGAATCACAGACGAACAACTTGCCAACCAAACTGAGGATACATCTATTAGAACCAGAGAAGAGCTCAAGGGACGTGTTTGTGTGACAGCAGAGAAGAAGCTACGGGAAGCTACAGCCCACGATGAGCGCAAGGAAATCGAACAGCAGAAGGTGCAAGACTACAAAGAGCGCGAGGATGCTCTAATATGCGCATCACCTCCTGATTCGACGTATCCTAGTGGTATTCTGTCTATTCAGATCCATAATATCACCGGACTTGAGGTTGAACAGCTGCAAAAGCGTGACAGACACAACAAAAACGACGATGGAGACCGGGAAGACGAAGCTGAGCAGTCAGATGATTTACCGAGCAGTTACTGTACCATTATTCTGAACCACAAGAAGATATTTATGACACGAACCAAACCTAAGAATGCCAAACCTTTCTTCAATGCAGGAACAGAGCGTTTCATTCGCAATTGGAAGACAGCCGAGGTCATGGTGAGCGTAAGGGATAGCAAGGAAGGCGAGAATGACGCTCTTCTTGGCATTGTATGGTTACCCCTGGCCAGAGTATTCGAAAAACGAAGCCAAATTGAAAATACATATCGTTTAGTAGGAGGAATAGGCTTTGGCCGAGCGAGAATCTCGCTGGTTTTCCGGAGTGTCGAATTAAAACTACCGAAAGAACTCCTCGGTTGGGAGTATGGCACATTGGAGATTAAAGCGCCTGCACAACTTAAAGGTAGTGCACCAGATCTGCAAAATCATCGTATTAAGTTTCGAACGAATTTGTCTCATGCTAAAATGGTACCGGATAGCGGACAATGGCGGCCAAAGCACGACAGAGAATCCCTCTTTCTTCCCTGCCGCAATCGCTATTCTGCGCCTCTCATTCTTGAATTCCGCAAATCGAGCCTCGGGCCTGATTCGACACCCGCTTTTGCTGTTTTCTGGATTTCGGAAATTCCTGATGACGAAGAACAAACACTTTCGATCAAAGTGTGGAAAGGTGGAAAGAATAATATCAAGCGAGCTAGCGCATGCAGCGAATACAAAGGTTTGGAAAATGGCGAGCAGTCCATTGCGGAGATTGAGATTAAGCTGAAGTTCTGGCGTGGACTAAGCGGTTACCATAAGAGCTACGCTCAGAAGGAGAAAAGTGGTAACATGAGAGATGTTATGGAAGTGTTGGATACTGCCAACGATGAAACTGGGCGTGGAGATTCCGACGGCGAATATGCCGATGACAGTGAAGATAGTACTGACTCTGAAGATCAATCGAGATCCCGCTCAGGCAAGCCCAACAAACTTAAGAGCGGCACCAACGATACTGACTCCTCGTCATCGGACGATGACGAGCACGAGCCCACTAACAACCCGATTAAGATGGTAAAACAGAAAGCACAGGATCTGGTGGAGAAGCGACAGGCATCAGATGATGGGTCTCGTGGCGCGATAGCCCAGGTCAACGACTATAAAGATCATCGAAAACAGCTACATAGAAAGCATCGCGGTATCATGCAGTGGAAAGGCGCACGGGTTGCAGAGTATGCGGGAGGTAAGATAAGAAGAGGAAAGGGGCGTATGGGAGATTTATTTGAACACAGCGAGAAAGACTCCGGAATTGAGCGGGAGGTATGATCATTTACATCCAATGATTGATGCAGAGTGCACAATGTGTCTAAGTATGGAAGCGCCATAATGCATCCGACTTTATTGATATCGTTTTACTTGAGTTTCTAGCAACTCAATGAGTCTTGAGATTTGCTTTCTTATATCTCCCAGGCTTTGTAACCTGACGTTCGTGGGTTCTTATTGGTGGACTTGTGGTATTTTCCCCCTGGGTCTAACGAACATGGCAACAATTTCGGCTCGCTGAAGACTGCACCGAGCTATATTGCCCTTGCTTTATACCCCGCGAAACTCCCCACACGCTCCGCGATTCAACGTCATTTCGAGTCCCATCCACAGCGACACGCCAATTATTCATGTAAATGGAATGCTTGGTAAAGTACCGAAAGAGTGGAAGACACGGGGAAGAAGTTCTTCCAATCCAACACGGTTCGTCACGCTGCAGGTACAAAATCAACCTCCGCCCAAGTGCTATCCCCTCCCTAAAGGTAGGACTGATGCGTAATTTTCATAATCATGTCTCCCTCTTACCAAGGTTTGTTTTTGCTATTAGGCATATTCCCGTATGCCCTGGGTCTCAACGCAACAGAAAACACCACGCAACTTACTCTCTCCAACTCCCGCCTTTCCGCCACTGTCTCCAAAGCTGGCGGGGCGATTACATCTTTGACACTTGACGGCCAAAATCTTCTAGGTACGCGTTCAGGAAGCACTGGAATTGGTCCCTACCTTGATTGCTATTGCACGCCTTCAGGTTTCTACACACCTGGCTCAATCGCGCCAAGCTACAAGCTCATCACTGGCACCGATAGCACCAACACTGCGTATGGCGGCATTGTAATGTCCGAGGTATACCCTCCTACGGGGCAACTCCTGGAACAATACTGGTTCTTAAGAGAGGGAGAGACAGGGCTGCATGTTTTCAGCCGGCTGGCGTATTACAACGAGACAAAGCCATTCTTGAGGAACTTACAAGAATTCCGCACCCTATTTCGACCCAATACGCCACTCTGGACGCATCTGCTCACAAATAAAAATCATTATGCTCCTCTACCATCCAAAAATGCAGTCAGCAAACAGGTTGTGGTGCAAGACGCAACCTGGTATTTAGGAAACACACCCGAGGATCCCTATGTAAAGCAAGAGGGTGAGTATTTCACAAAGTATATCTTCGCGGACACGTGGCGAGATCATGATGCCCACGGTTTATTTGCGGATGGGAGCCAGAGTCCAGGCAATGAGACGTTTGGAGCGTGGTTGGTCCACAACACTAGAGAAACATATTTTGGAGGCCCTCTACATTCTGATTTGACGGTCGATGGGATTGTGTATAATTATCTAGGTAAGTTTGGATATACGACTTGAGATATTGAAGTGGGCTGACTAGGATAGTCTCGAACCATCATGGTGATGGCACGCCAAATATCACAAATGGTTTTGACCGTACTTTCGGTCCGGTAAGCTTGAAGTTTGGAAGGTCGTGGATCTTAATACTGATTATTTCAAGCAATACTATTACTTCAATAAAGGTGCTCCCGGATCATCCTTAGAGACTCTTCGTAGCGATGCAGCAAAACTCGCCAATCCAACCTGGAACTCCGAATTCTACGACTCCATCGCAAAGCATGTTCCAAACTACGTTCCATCATCCAATCGCACAACCTGGAACGGAGAAATTGACCTCCCTACAGGTGCAAACGATGCTGTCGCCGTTCTCGCCCAAGATGGCGTAGATTTCCAAGATAATGACCGTCATCCCTCGAAATTTCAATACTGGTCAGCCATTTCGCCTTCTGGCAGCGTTACCATCCCCTCTGTAGTTGCTGGGACATATCGTCTGACTGTCTATGCGTCCGGGATATTTGGACAATACACAAAAGATGGCATCGTGATAAAACCAGGCGTCAGAACTGCCACGTACGCAAAATGGACTCCCGAGTCCCATGGAACCGAAATCTTCCGCATTGGCACCCCCGATCTCTCGGCGGGCGAGTTCCGTCATGGGAACTACCCTTCCCCCAATGCCACACTCCATCCGCCAGAATACAAAAACTACTGGCCTGTTCATGATTTCGTCAATGATTTTCCTTCTGGAGTGAAATATGTGGTAGGGGAAAGTGACCCTGCCAGAGACTTCAACTATGTGCACTGGTCCGTCTTCGGAGGCTACGGTAACTCCATACGCACCGTGCCATATGTTGGGCACGGAGAGGTGAATAATTGGACCGTGGTGTTTGATCTTGAGAAGCAGCGGAGGAGTAAAAGTTGGGAGCAGGCGACGTTCACGGTACAGCTTGCGGGTGTAAAAACTGCGGCTGGAAACACGGACGTGTATAATGCCTCAGAGCCGTGGGCTAACCTACCTTATACTGTTGTTGTTAACAAGCATGAGTTGGAGCCTTGGGTTATTCCGTAAGTTTCCCTTACTTTGGTTTTCTTTCGAAGTCAAGGACTAATGGGTTTATAAAGGTATTATCACAGCTCCTCATGTGCGGTACGATCAGAGGTAAGCTGTTACAACGTGGCGAATAAGTTTGTTTTCCCAGCGACATTCTTGAAGGACGGGAAGAACGAGATTGTGTTGAGCTTGCCATATAATGCGACTGATTATGAGAGTGCCATTTTGGCGAGGAGTATCTACGTGCAGTATGATGCATTGCGGTTGGAGGTTAAATAGTGATAGAGTTGGGCCGAAAAAGCAGACTCGCGCTGCAAAGAAATGTATATACAAGAAGACATAATACGAAGGATGACGTGTGCATGACAATTACAGGTGCTGCGCGGAGCCGCACAAGTTACTTTTGAATGGTTTGGTCCCTAACCCGTTTTAGGAAATTGGATGGTGAACTGCCACATCTGTTAATCAATATCTTGATGGCCTCTATGCCCCGCCAATCACCTAGTCCTTCTCATTAGGATATGAAGGCCCGAACACCGGATGTACAAATACGCCCTCCGCTCTCGGATCCTTTACTGCCCGCTCCGTAACCCAATTTGAATAATGTTCCCAATCCACGCACACGCTATCTACTTCAAAATCCCCCCACGGGATCCGCGTATCGGGCATCCACTGGTAGGTCATCATGCTGGCGGAGGCGTGGCACTGGATCCACTTGCGCATCAGGTCTAGACAGTGATCGACGTGATCGATCACCGTGATATGTTTGGTTGGCTTCAGGGTGTAGGCCTCGGGGTGTGCGAATTGATAGAGCCACCACAGGCAATGTAGTTGATGGTATGTCTATAATCCAGCCTCTATCAGCAAATAGGAAAGAGAGAGAGCCAATAGGAGGGGAGAAGTACGTCTGGGGTTGCGAGGTATTTGCCTGATCCATCAGAGACTTGGATTGACGTTCGATTTAGTCGATTCAGCTCTTCTTCACTGATGAGCATATCACCATCTACCATTTATGTATAAGAATAGCGTCGTTTTGTCTTCGGGTTTTGACTTACATCGAAATAAAGAAGTCCACGCTTCATCTACTTCCGGAGATGGCGGACCTCTGAAAACGCTGCTGTTATCAACGGATTCATGAACTGTTCGGACTTCATATTTGATTGCATCTCGCATGGGTGCTATTTAGATTTCAGCACATGGCCTTAATACGTGAAGATGGTAAAAGACTAGCGATAACCTACAGTAGAGCATTTCATTCGGGTTTTGTAATGCAGGCAAAGCTTTTGGGGCAGGGAAAGTATACACCTTGAGCAATGCAGCTATTAACACGGTGGTGTAGAAGGTGAGAGTGAATATGTGAACTATAATCCATCTTCGGGACGTCTTGTTCTTGCTTTTAAATCCACGAGACCTGCCGCTCTCGGCTTCACCATAGTCACAATTAGATTTCTCTAATAGTTTGGTGGAAGACGAGTCTGTTTCCGCAGATTCCAGCGAGGCTGATCGATATGTCCTAAGAGGGGACATCGAGAAGCTCGTAGCACTGTATTATTCCTGGAGCATGGAAACATTTAGATCGACAATGATGTCTATGGTGAATTGGATGTAGTTGTGTATCACATATTCCCTTTTTCCTCTAGAGCATTGGAACGTCTATTCTCCTGTCCTGATGTGTGGGTTAGTGTATTACATAAGGTACGCCGTAAAAAGCTCTCTTACCGTGAACTAACTCAATGCTTGCTTTCCAGGTGTCTACTTACGGTGGGGCTTGGCCTCCGGTCCGAAAACTTCGTAAGCCGGAATTAGTATTCCCCATTCGGTAGGACCGGATACTAATCCAAATGCCTTGACAAATAATTTCAGACCCGTTTAGCAAGGCGGTAAGTAGTATCATTTCTCTTCTTAGATTTGGGGCCTTGTTTTTGAAAAGCACCGGATTAATTGGTGTACACATCGATTGGCTCTTTTTTCCGTTAAGCGAGCCCTCAGTACCATAGTCTCCAGTATTTCCTTGGTCAGGGCCACACACACTAACTTTGTCAGCAACTCCACAGTCTTGTTACCGTGTGCCTATTAGATGATTCTACCATCGTAGACCTTTTTGTGATATAGAGCCATTTAATGAAGTACAGTTACAGCATGTTTATTGGTGGAGTGCGTAAGGCATACACCTACGATTTCCATAAAAGTTAATTAACTGATGGTAACTAAAACCTAGGGACCTCTATTTGAGTCTATAGTTATCTCTAATCATATTTCGGCAAATTAGCAAGAATTTTTCAATGAGTGATAAGTTTAAGACTCTCATTCTCTCAGAGTTCAAGAATCCTTTTCAATACCATCTCCAAAATCAACCACCACTGCGTGATCGCGTGCCCAGTCGTTGATAGTATCCATATTTACACAATTCTTTCTTAGAGGTAACATTGGAAGAGGCTTATCACCTTCCGCAACTCGTTTTACATGCCAGGTTACTGGAGTAATATCAGGCTGGCAAAGTAAGGCTTGCCGAATCCAGTCTAGACAGTGATCTAAGAGCCATTAGCGTTCTGAAACCAATGGCTAGAGCTTCCCCCTGCGCACATACCAATGTGCTTGGCATTTTTTCCAGTGAAGTTCCTCCCTCCATTCTCTGACAAGAAATCGTGAAAGTCATCCCTGTAACGCTCAACTTCCGGAAGCCATATCGCTTTTCTGATAGTGTTTAAGCAGTGAAGCTGATGGTAGACATCCAACTCAATTAGGAACTGATCCGGTCGATTTGGTATGTTCAAGGTTGTCGAGTCTAGCTTCGCAGCTTCAACTTCGCTTATTTGGCTGCTCATCTTTTCTATCGAACTCAGCACTCATATTTGGCTGCGAGGGGGAAATGCATCTTACCATCATATAGTTCTTTCCATTTTGCATCAGTCACATCGCTAGGGAGGCCATCAACAGAATTTGCCATGTATAGTGTCCGGTCAAATAAATCATCGACGAGAGTAGTAGGTTTGTACGCTACTAGATGTTGTACAGGCGCTTTGAGTGATGTTAGAAAGCTTGACAGATGGTTCTAAGTTTGCCTTACAATATATTTCGTATGACGGTTTATACCCTCGTGTTCGATCAAGAGCAAAAGCGGCAACCCAAAAAAGCGTAAATACGACTCCTGAACAAAACCAGAAGATGCTCGATATATGCCGATGCAAATTCCTTCTTGGAGTCGGCTTCTCGAGTTCATCATCAACGACGTCGGACAAAAGTCCGCACCGCTCTACATCGTCTTCAATCTTCGACGTCGACATTGAGAGTGGCATTAGGAAGTCAAACACAATGCATCAACACAATGACGCTTGGAAATGGTTTGAGAGTCACCTGATTAGTTGCTTCAAGCCACATGATTATTGAGTGTAATCCAAGTACGGATGATGGTAAGGTCTCGCTTAGCGGAAATGCAACCAATCATTCTGTACCGAAGTGCCTACTCGGAAGCATGATTTTTACGCAGTAATATCGCCACTTTGAACATCCGCCGTCTTCATAGGTCCCTTAGACTGGTACTATCCGTTCATGCGCAGTAGGTTTTTGTGATTATTATCCATGTGATGTTGTGTACTGTACGTGAAACTAGTCACGTTTCATACTTTTTTATGGCAGCTGCCCGACGAGATACTTGCTGTCATTGCACTTCACAAAATTAAAATGAAATTCATCTACAATGGCAAAATCTGGGAAGGGACGTATTTCTCTTTACCTTGAGAGTTCAAAAGACAGACATGATGATTGTCAACTAGACGAGGATTCATTGCCTAGCAAAAGATATGATTGTGCACACGTTTTTGGGATAAGAATTGGCTTTTCTCTTCTATTATTTATATTCATATCACTAGCGATTTGGATGAATGCGGGACTCCCTCAAGAGTAAGCCGTGAGTTTTACTCACAGAAAATTCAATAACTAACGGCTCAATAGTCCCAATCAAGCACTTGGTCCATCTTCGTGTGAGTGTTATTTCTTACATGGCTCAAACACTCATTCATAACATTGACTTCAATTATAGGCCCGGAAAATAAAAGATTGTATGTTCGAAAAGAATGGAGGGCTTTGACTTTCGAAGAACAGCACTCATACCTTGATGGTATTAAATGCTTAACCGCCAAAAGCTCGAAACTAGACCTCAACACCAGCAGATATGATGACTTTACCTATGCACACCTTCGATTGGTTGAGCAGACTCATAGAGTTGCTTTATCAATGCCATGGCATCGGATGTTCATTTGGATATGGGAGCAGACACTTCGTCAAGAATGTGGTTATAAAGGATATCTGCCGTGAGTGTTTCGCGTATAAGATATACATCTAAGAATTCTAATTTTATACTAAGGTATTGGGACTGGTTGATCAACCCTGTAAAGTTAAACTTATCTTCTATTTGGGATACCGAACATGGTTTCGGTGGCAATGGATCAGCTCTGAATGGCTGCGTCAAGGGAGGTCCGCTGCAGAATATACTTCTCAATTACACCGAGGATGGATACCAACCCCATTGTCTGAAGCGGAATCTTGCCGAGAGTGAGGCATTTTATGGAGGGGAAAGTGAAGCAGTGGAAGCTATCATCAATAATGCAAAGACATATGAACAGTTCAGAAATGAACTGGAAACTGGCCCTCACAAGCATATACATATGGGAATAAGTGGTGAGATGAAACATGCATGGTCAACAAACGGTAAACAAAATACATGATAGCAGAAATAAGAGAGATGCTGATTTGGAATATCAGATCCACTGTTCTTTTTGCATCATGCTCAACTTGATCGGATATGGTCTATCTGGCAAGATCGCGATCCCCTAAGAAGGCATCATGATTATGGGGGGAAAACTTACATGAGCAGAAAGGCATCGACTCAGGATATAGTTAGTACTTTTGGGCTGAGAAATAACGTGACAGTCTTGGAGGTGCTAGATATACGAGCTGGGCCTTTCTGCTATGGCTATTCAAGTGCGATATAGCTCCACAGTAGGTCTTAGAGTTAGGAGGTCGTATAATCACTGTCTTTCAAATTTACGCCGCTCCTTTGGATACATTTTCGTAGAAGAATCAGCTAAAATGCCTAAAAGACCAAGCAATGAGCTTGTCTGAGCATTGAAGTTTACAATCCGATGTATTCACGGTACATCAGAGCTATGAGTCTGAGCTATCTTTTCTCTGGAAACCTTCCTGTTGGTTCCGTAGGATACCTATCACGCAGCAAAAGGCGTAGTAGCTATTGACTACGCTCTTGCTGGTGTGATTATGGTTCCTTGATTGATTGTTCTAAGATTCTACTCTACGGCTATGGAAGTGGTGTAGGTATGCCCCGCATGTCACGTGCGACATGGATGGCATACCGACACTTCCCATATGGGGAATAATTGAATCATTAAATCTCTTAGGACAACCAACTATACAGAGATCAACGCTAAGTCCTTACAGCTGTAGGGTAATTCTGAATATCAGAGTCGAGATGAGCTCGACGCATTGGGGCACGAATATAACCTAGATCATAATTGAAGGATTGTAGTTTCAGCTACCCTCTAAGAAAACTGTTTGTGGTATAAACATGGTATAAGAGTCTACGGAGATATCACCCACGAGTATCAGACCTTCTCCCATCTTCCAGAAACCATGTATCCTCAATTCCAACTGCTGTCTCCCAAAATTGACCGTCAAGAGCTGAATGTGGATCTGCAAGCCAGGATGGAGAGAAGCTAACCTCAGGTATTTCTGCAGGTGTCGCCTCGTTGAAAAGATTTGGCTCTGATATTTCATTTGGTGGTAGTAGCATCTTCGGTAATTAGCATGGGTGAATGAGGTTTGCGATTGTTGAATTAACGAACATAAATTCTTACCAGTGGAGCATCAAAAGCCGCTTGCTTAGGTGGCTGTATGTCAAAGCTACCATCTCTAAACAGAGGTGCAGTACTTTCCCCAATCACGCTACGATGATGGCCTTGGTGGATCTTGAAAGTTGCATGAGCCACAGCTCCTAAGTCGGAGATTTCGTTGAATCCAGAATCAAGCTTTGCGGATAAAGCAAATTGTGCAAACAACCCAGAAGCAATTGTTAGGAGAGTGCTATCCCCTGTTTTTCCCGTTCCAACCATCATCTCTCGAAAGATTATACACCAGCAGATTATATAAAGATTGACTCGCGTGCTTGTTTTCCAAGTCAGCATTGACATCTCTTCTCTCTATCATTGAAGGATTACTTACTAAGATGCAAATATACCAACACCATGCTTTGGGGTATTAAGATGACTTAGTATGTCTCTTGCTGTATCCGAGTTGGCGCATGAAGGCTCAGAGTTATGCTGTCCCAGACAATTCCCACCTATGCTCCTTGGGCAAGGATTAGAATTTTCCAACTTAGTCAATTTGGCTATGTAGTAGTAGTTCAATAAGTACTCATGCTCACTACTTTCTCTTGGCTCTCTGATTTGGTAACAACCCTGGCTCTGTCTTCCTGTCTGTGGCATAGACTGGACTACCTCTTCTTTCCATTTATCTAAGGCGGCAAGAACGGATTCTTTAAATATGCAATCATTGTATTGTGGATTGTCGGGGTTTCCTACAAACTTAATCCCTCTGTCGTGAGGAGTTGTGCTTATGTTCCAGCATATATGGGCATATTCGCAAAAGCTTGCTATAGCTAAAGAAGACTCATCCGCAGCACTATCATGCGTTGAAAGTCGCCTGACCGGGGGAGCAAACTCAATAGTGGTAATTGAGAGTTTCTTAAAAAAAGTCAGCTAAAAAGAAGGTCTCTCTATGCGGTGCGTCTTACCGGATTATAGTTCTCTACAAGACAAAGTATGTGTTCCATGCACCAAAGGGACCACACAATGTTCTTCAGCGTTTCTTCCGGGTAATCCGTTGAGGATATACTAAGCACAGTCGAGATTGTGTTTAATCCAAGAGATTGAAGCATATTTACTGCACTTGACACAACATCGGACTTTCCTGAACAAGGATAATGGAGCTCGGAAAGAAGCTATGGAATGTCAATTGTAAAATATTTGGAGTTGACAGTGCAGACTTCCACCTCTAGGATATACAACTTACCAGCACAACCAAGCACTACTAGATTAGCTTGAATCTGACTGATAGGAACCTTTTTTAAGAATATTTACCTGAAGCTTTGCAATTGACGGTTTTTCTTTTTCAATCTGCCTGCTAACTGTGGATGCAATCTTGGCATAGTCTCTTGAATTTTGATCGTCGCCAGAGATTTGGTATCCCAGTGATACCACACTGTAAAGAAACGTCCTTTCTTCTGCTAAAGATGCATCTGAAAGATTTTCTAAGATTTTCTCGATGCTCCACCTCGCAACAAGAGATCTTCCTCTGGTCAAAAATTAAACCAATTTTGGCAGTATGGAAACAGTTTCTGCTTACAGAGCATACCCCTCAAAGAAACCTGTAAATCGTTACTAAAACTGTAGATTCGGAGGAGAGGCACTAAAATATACTATTGACACCAACTCTCAGTCTCCGACTATCAAAGGCGAGTATTGTTAGACTAGAAATATCCAGTTCTGAGAGATATGGCTTCAATGATTCAACTTTCTGTGCAAGCATCTCCAAACTTTGCATTACATGTCCTTTCACTAATTTCTCTTTGCCAAGAACCCAGATTTCATGCGCAAGTAGTGAAGCGAATGGGATGAATTTCTTTCTTGTGGTTTCTTGGATTCGATTAGCATCGTATCTAAGATAGGTGATAACCACGAACTTTTTTCGAACTCATATCTCTCCTCTAACTGCTTTTCGTTAGCATTGACTTCATTTCAAAGTTGAGTAACACTTGCGGTCATGAGCTCTGGTGCTGATACCAAAAGTGTACGCTCAGATAGGAAAGAAATAATGTCATTATTGGGCAGATTGCAGCAGTCCGCGATCCCGCTATCGATACTCTTTGAGTTTCTTCCGTGAAGTGTGACTTTTGCCGTAGATTCTACTGAATTCACAGGAGCAATAATATTGGGAATGTTAGTTGTCAATGGAGGCAGATCTTGGTCTATTCATAAGTTAACAAAACGGAGTTCAAATTTCATCATGTGTCTTACTTGATCTTTTGTGATTAGAGATAGGATAAACGCAGCCCAAATCTCCTCGCTAAGTATACTTTGTTTTAGACAAGCTTATTTAACTGCCGATCTAGCATCCTTACGTTACATGTACTGCATGGCCGCTCACCATTACATCTTATTTTCCTCTCCTTGCATGAGATACATGCACCACGGCGCCTCTTAATCTTGAAAATCCTATTCGGTGGTGCTTCAGGCATGACAATAATGAGTTCTAGAAATCTATCGAGTGAAGAAATATAGAAGTTAAGCAAGAAGTTTTATTGTGGCTTTTCTCATAACAGAGGCAAAAGTCCCTTGCTTTGAGCTTGGTGAGGCGGGTATTGTGGGGTCTCAGATCCACTTGTATGCCAAGCACACTATATTCCCACAAAAGAATGCAATTCTAGAATCTGTGCTCGCTGCAGGTAAGCAAAAACATAGACCGATGTAACCTACGGATGAGCGGTCGGCAATAGTAATAGATATACAGCATGATACACAAATGACTTGGGACTATCCCAAATCTGACGGCGATCAGTGCATGTTAGCTGAGTTTAGGTTCTCATTAAGCGGCAAGCTCTAAATATCTAGTAACTTGAATTTTACTTTACGCAGAGCCAACCATTAGTGGATTAAAAGCTGCCGACGTAGAATTACCTTCGAAAGTAATCGATTGCCGATCTACTAAGCATGCAGCTTACGTAGGCTTTCGGCGTTCTAGAGTCAGCTTGCTGCTTACATGATCTGCATCTGCATAGGACCCCAGAATGATTGCATTTTCCATTTCAGGAGGACAATGTTATGATGTGAGGAGTTAGGAAAAACGCATGAGTTAGAGTGGTGGGTTTTATGCACGGCTTTTTGGATACGGTTGCGAGTTCGGAATCTAGCGGCATGCCTTGATATTTAATACAGTATTAAACCTTTGGAGATTTAAAATTTAATTAAAAATTTTACGTAAATGCACCTAAATAGAGAATAGCTCCTATGAAGATGGTTTAAGCTTTGCTTAACTTTCAAAAGGTGAATTCAGTTATTATTTTATGCTTTGGAGTAAACTGATAACAGTGATCCGTAAATGTAAACGAGCTAAAATACTTTAGCCTATGTTCTACTTAATTTTACCCCATTATTCCTGCTACTATATGTTTTGCCACACCTTTCAGCATAGATAATAGATTGTAAATTTCAACGTAAGAAGCCATGCTATACATACTTATTTAACCTAAAATAGCTAAGTTCAAATTTCAAAGACTTGTTACACTTATAAAATATGCGTGTAAAGAACTGGCTGTTATAGTTTAGAAACCATAGCAAAGCTCCAAAAAAGGAGACTGATGCCATCCTTTCACATACAAGGCAATGTTGATGCTCAATAAAGTGGCAAAAAGTAAAAAGACGTCGTTATGCAAGCGATAATTTTAATTCCTGATTTAGCTACTGAATCCACCCATTCTACGACCGTCGGCTAACAACAAATAACTGTCCACTCTGTATTGAAGTTATTAAGAAATTTCCAGGCTCCCTTCGAACTCTCTTTCTCGGACTCATTATTTCTAGGATAAGAAAACATCCTTCCAGAAGCTTTGCAAACGAGAGATTTTTCTGACAATCCATGCGACCAACCAGAGTGGAAAAAGTTGTCATTTGTAATATGATCTTTTCCCTAGACATCTCTCTTGGCAAGCAACTCAGGCTGAGGAACGGCATTGCGCTTCCTGTCGTAATACCAGCTCGGAGAAGCTTCGGCATCACGCTTCTTGTCATAATACCAGCTTGGCACTGCCTCTGGTTCAGCATTACGCTTTTTATCGTAGTACCAGCTTGGCGCTGCCTCTGGCTCAGCATCGCGCTTTTTATCGTAATACCAACTTGGTGCTGCCTCTGGCTCAGCATCGCGCTTTTTATCGTAATACCAACTTGGTGCTGCCTCTGGCTCAGCATCGCGCTTTTTATCGTAATACCAGCTTGGTGCTGCCTCTGGCTCAGCATCGCGCTTTTTATCGTAATACCAGCTTGGTGATGCCTCTGGTGCACGCTTATCCTCGTGTGGGGCCCTGGTATCATCGAGTTAGTAGGGACCTTATTGCGTTATAGACAGTATAAAGCCCACGGGATTGGAGTTGCATGAGAAGTGGACTGCAGCAGCGCCACTCCAACAAGTGCAAAAATGATAGACTTCATGGCTGAGGCCGATAGTTCCAGTGATATTGGAGAACTTGTAACGTGACAATCGGTGTCCTGAAACACTCGAGTAGTTCCAGAATTAATAAACCTCCCAATTTTTATTGAGGAAGGTAAAAGTTTTTAACGATATTAGGAACAGTGCGGTTAAGATCTACTCTTCCTTATTATGTCTGCTGACCTAAACACAGCCGTCAATTCCGTTATCCGCAATCCGTGGCATATGTTTCAGCTGTGTTAGTGGAACTTCACTTTATTCTGTATCAGCCAGATTTAATGGCACAATAATCAAAGTATAAATGCCAAGCCGGTACCATTTCGCATCTCGGAATTCTCAGATTTCGTGGTACTCCATAGTTTCAGCGGAATAAGTCGGACCGCCCGGTTCTGTTAAATCTGATTGTGGAGTGTGCATTTACGGCCTCTGCATTGGGAGATGAAGTTCGCGCTCCCAACGCATGTATGAACAGGTTTGGTCTATCTGTTTTGAAGCTCAATTTTCAATTGTTTTTTTTTTCATGAGGCTCTGATTTCAATTTGAACAATTATTTGTTTTGTCTCTGACTCAAGATGCCCCACTACAGTAGTCGACTATCTGCTGCAAAAACTTATCTGCATATGAAAAAAGCAGCAGACGAGGAGAAGGAACCATTTATTTATTCAGATGACATAACATCAGGGGGAAATCGTAGCCGTAATAGCTTGGACGTTTTCTCAAGCATCTCAGATTTCGCCCAACGTCCCATCCTACTCTGGCTGATCATCGTTTTCCTTTTGATATGTAACACGGCGCTGTACATTAGCTACGGCTCATTTCCCGGAGTACCGTGGTCCCGGACAGATTTTGGTATGTGTGCTACTGCATAAAAGTGCTCGAAAGAAACCCGGCTGAAGATTCAAGGACCGTCTCGAAATGCAATTTCAAGAAAACTTGTCAAGTTCTCCAGCGGTCTCGACTTCCTAGACACAAAGAAGAATATATACCGGATCTACAACCCTGATGAGCCCATATACGTAGGAAATAGCACTGACGTGGACAGAAATTGGGACGGGTTAATCATGCGTAGGTATATTTCTAAATTTTAATTAGTGGATCTCGCAGCAGAGATATACTAAGAGAACAAGCCGGTTATAACGAAATTAAGATAACTACCAAAGAGACTAAATTGATTGACGGAGACATTTATATGTTTCCTGATGGTACATATACGATTGCGTAAGAGTTGCTTTCGTGAAAAGAAAAACCAGCTATTAATCAATTATACGGTGCTACAGGCTTTCTGTTTTCCACAACCTTCATTGTTTAAATACAATACGAAAACGAGTCTACTCGGACATCTATCCTCATATGTTGAGCGATAATGCCAAGATACATGTTGGTAAGTGGACCTCAAGCAACAAAGCGACGCTTTAGATCAGGTCCCGAAGCTAACTAATGATGAAAAGACCACTGTATAGAAGCGCTTAGAGAAATGATCATGTGTGGAGGCGATATGACCCCAATTCCATACGTATGGTCTGAGAATGGAATGACCGATAATCCGGAATTTCCCATCATACATACGTGTCGAGACTTTAACCAGCTGCAAGAATGGATCATTAGGAGGCACTCATAGAGCAGTGGTCGGTATCAAGAAAACTGTATTAGACTAGTAACCAGTTCTAGGATGTATTTAATACTGCTCTCTCATTTATGCCATAAATCTACAGTCTTAGCGACTACATTGTGCTAGCTTTTAAAGATTGATGGCGGTGGGCGAGGATTTTGCGTCAAGCCATGGCCAATATCTAAGAGGACACATTTAACAATCATTCCATTTATTGCATTTTTAACCAATTCCTAAAATAATAGGTGTGTACTAGCATTCACCTTTCATGATAGTGCCCAGAATGAGCACCAGTTGCTATAAAATCCTTAGCAGCAGGTGGAACTCTCGCAGCCATATACTCCATAACAGATTCCTACCCCTAATTAATATTTTCAAACACAAATGATCAAGTTGGGTCACCAACCTTCTTGCGGCACACATGGCTAACTCCATAACCGTTGATCTGCGGGTCTTTTTCAGGGTCTTGATCAGCCCATTCAATGGTCATATCACTGACGCATTCAATATTCTGGCGGAGGTAGTCAAAACAGTGCTCAATATGATGTAAAGATGGACCTGGGTCTCCCTCCGCTCGTCTGCCAGGGTCGGCCTTGCTTTGCAAGGAATGGTACTCATCTCTTATCATCATCAAACAATGAAGTTGATGTGTCCAAGACAGTCCATAAAGCTTTCTGAGCCCCTTTGGGCCATGTGGAACTCCCAGAGGAAGACCATACTTAGAAGGATTATCGATCCAGACAAATCCTGGGTCTTCTAATCTCAGATTATCCCATATTGCTTCCTCTCGCTCTGGTGGTATCCTGCTAATTATACGATGCTCCACAGGAACTAGATATTGACCGTCAGCTTCGTCTCCTAAAGGAAATGAGAGACGGACGATGGGATTCGATGCCTTGTCCAGCGCAAGAAATAGGCCAATTTTGTTGAAATAAGTAGGCTGAGACCAATGTACCAAACGCAAAAATTAGAACTCCAGCCAAAGTACACAGGATTTGTCGGAGAATTTTTAGGCTTGTCCATTTTCTAGTCTTGGAACGATATGGTCTAGAAGTAAAATCTTCAAAACTGTCCCTCCTTTCATCATCTAGTGGAACTGGCGCATACATCTTTTGCGACATTACAAAGGATCAATTTCGCAAGACCACAAGTCTCCCAAAGAGCTAAAACCCTGTAGAAACAAAGTCTATGGCTCAAGGCAGGATGAGGAGAAGCAAACAGCCTACCAAGGTCCGTAGTGATAACTCAGGCACGAATGCTGTACACGGCTATACTAGCTTGCCACATAGCTATGTTTTTCATCCAATCTTTAATCAAGATGACAAGTTTTACAACGGATTGTAGTGAAAAACAATAACATATCAGATTCTCGTCTCTCCGAGGCTTGTAGCAGGGGATTGACACAGTGAGCAAGGGGGTCGGCTATTCGGTGCTGACCTGCATACACGCTGCACACATATGCACAATGCTGACGGCACATTCCAGCTCCCCACATACTTTACTTACCGAGCAGATTCCAAAATTTGTAGATGGCGAGTGTGGCCACACGGATAAGAGAAAACTTTCATTGGCTCTGTTTCCGGCCTTTATCCGTGAGCACTTGTACGTTTCATTAGCACGTGAACGTTGGTGGTGCAGTCCATTCAAGGAGCATTCTGCTTGATAGAACCATAATTTCATCCTAATGGAGTTCTCCGTACTTGGCTCTCAGCTTTCACTGCTCCTGATGACAAGATGTGGCCGCTCAAATCTGACCAGTCTAGCTATCTACCAGTGGAATCTGAGAGTGGCAGCGAGTTCGAACGTGAAAAACCAAGAAACCGTCGTGCTACAATTATTTCAGTAAAAATATCTGTGTTTACAGTAGTCTTCATAGTTGCTATTTGCCTGACGCTTGGGTTTGCTAGCGGTGCTGGTTTAGTATGGCGTAACCGCCTTACAACCAGCTTCAGGGCCACACAAACCAAGTGCAGTAGCCTAAGGATTCGAAGAGAATGGAGAAGTCTCAGTATCAGCGAGAAAGATGAGTACATCACTTCTGTGAAGTGTCTAACGACAAAACAGTCAAAGTTAAGCAAGAAGGCTGGGGACAGTTTGTACAACGACTTCCCGTATCTGCACGCAACAATCGGAGGCTACTGTAAGTTCACTTGGGAGCCTCTTGGATTTATCGCTGCTAATTCTATGGTCGCAGCTCACGGTGCGGCAGCATTTCTAGCATGGCACCGCTTGTTTCTTCATAACTACGAAACGGAGCTGAGAAACAGTTGTGGTTATACAGGGAGTTTGGTGTGAGATCTTACCATTTTCGCCTGTGCATATATTTGAACTGATCAGATTTTTAGATACTGGGATTGGAGCCTCGATTGGTAATATCCAATGCGATTTCGAACTTGGTTCGCAGAGCTGATAATGGCAGGGAATATCTATCAATTTCCCCGGTATTCTCAAACATTACAGGATTTGGCGGAAACGGGGACGTAAATGCCCATAAATCAGTTTCTGATGGACACTGTGTAACCGATGGACCTTTCGCTAACCTCCAACTGCCATTCTATGAAGGCGATGATCACGCCCACTGTCTCTCGCGAGGATTCAAATTTGATCAAAAAATCATTCATGGCAAAATACCAGGAGAATATGTTCGGCCATCGGCGGTTGAAGAGATTCTTAGTCTCCCAGACTATGAAAGCTTTTTCCTGGCGCTTGAAAGGCACCCTCATAACGCTATCCCTACTGGTATTCGCGGGGATTTCATGGGCTTCACTGCTCCGAATGACCCAATTTTCTTCTTACATCATAGGTAACACCGAGTCCCTTCTATGAACCGTAGGTATGCTAATGCTGCTGAAATAGCCAACTGGATCGCCTTTGGTGGAAGTGGCAGAAACAAAATCCGGTAATAAGGTTGAGTGAATATACAGGCAAATCAAGGAATGACTCTGCAGAAATGGCCACGATGAGTGATATACTTCCAATGGGGGGGCTTGCCTCTGACATGACAGTTTCGGCTGTAATGGACACCGAGTCGGAATTTCTTTGCTACACATATTGATAGGAATAGGAACCGATATAAAGGGCATAGGGCGTTTTTATATGTAATACATGTGCCTTATGTTCCTACGCTGTATATAGCTTGATAGGTGTTCAAATATGCACTAATCACCGGTTAACTATTATAGGAAAAGAGAACTATTACGAGTAAGACAATTAACCCCGCGCATTTTCACAAGTGTAAAAATGCTTGTACAGTAATGACTGTGATTCCCGCAAAAGCAACCATATAACTTGAAATTGCAAATGCGCTCTGGGTATCATGTTCATATACACTCCACAGCACGCCAAACAATAAACTGCTACTGAGAAATAAGAAGAAAATTAGACCAGTAATCTTGCGATTGTCCCAGCTCTCGACGAAGTGAAGGCCCCAACCGGGGCTAGGATTGGTGGGAGATGCGGTCAGCTTCTTGAGGAGTTTTTTGGGGAAACGGTCCAGGCAAATAGAGGAAGTATGGGCGGAGGAGGGGTGGTGGAAAAGATGCATCTGTTATGATGTGTTATTCGCGAAAATACTCGGGGTTTCTAAATAAACTGACCATGTATCTCTCCCCCACAGGGGGGATTAACTCCGATGGCACAGGCTTATACCTGTAGTCTTTATGCTCAGGTGGAGGAATTACGTCCTGTCTCCTGACATCGACTAACTCTCCAACGTGCATTTCAAATTGCACAAACTTAATGTTGGTGAGTGTATGGAGAGAAATCCATCGCCTGAGCGGTCCACGCATGGACTCGTAGTTCTCTCGAAGAAGTTTGAAGAGTGTAAGGTCAGAGTGGGCTTTGAATTCGATGAGATCAAGTTGCAGAAGGCGCGTTGCATATCGTCCCACATTATAGCAAAGAAGAAGATATATGAGCTCTGGTGGAGGAGACTCAGGGTCTTGTAATTGTGGTTGGACTTTGCAGGCTTCATTAGATTCAGGTTTAACTTGATGTATTGGTAAACCAGGCTCTGAAGATTGAGTAGATCTGGCTGAAAATATGGATGTAAGATTAGATAGGCCATCTAGAAATGCATGACGCGCTTTTGAAATCGATGAGCCCGGGTTATCTCTAAGTTTCCCAGAGATTTCAAGTTGGAGATGTTGAGAAGCACCAGGCTTCAGCTCCTTGAAGTCATCGTAGGATTTATAGCCACATACCTAGCGGAAAGCGTCAGCCATAATGCCTGCCAAAATTCTAAGAGTAGCATGTGTGGCCTTCGTCACAGGAGGAACCCAATTAGAGACTGCGAACCCCTTCAGAAAGCTAGCGCATAAGCACATCCTCATACATTGCTGGTATCAATAATTATCTGAGTATCAGTGATACATTTCAGATAACTTGGAAATCGCGAAACAAGCTGGATAAGAGGACAAGAACTAACACATTTCCAACTCATTCTAGTCATTTCGGGTGCCACAGGTGGTGCTCTGAAGTAAGCAAAGGCAGTTTCCATTAAAACAACAATCTGAGTATTCCAGCTGCTTGGTGAACCGGCGCTGGCATTTGAATTTCCAATGAGCACAGGCCCAGTGGTTTCATTTGCTACATCTCATTAGCCGATTATTCTAATTCGCGCATACCCAGTCTCGTTACTTTGAACCATATCATCTTCAAGATCCCACCAGACCAACGCATCATCGTCTTCATCGGATATATCATCCAGCTGGTTCTGGAACCGCAGCTTAGGTGTAGACCGTGGAGAGGTTGAAGGGGTGCCCCAGATTTCCGATTCGCTGTCATAAAACGAATTGTTGCCATATTCAATTTCCTCTGAATCTTCATCCGATGGCTTATCCTCGTTCTCGCCAGTATCAAAAATAATTCTCGGTAAAGTAGGCGTGGCTAAACTTTTGTCTCTTGTCTTATAATTGCCCTTTCCCATCGTTATCAACCTAACAAACTCGCCGAGACTTTCACGTAGTCGCTGCATAGCCTCCGATTCTTGGATGAATGTCTCTAGGTGTAGTAGGTCTTCAATTGGGTTATCAGAATAATTTGAGTCAATATCATCGTCCGAGTCGTTCTCCTGCCCCATGAGAAACTGTTCCCTCAGTTGCCTGGACAAAGCGGGGACTTCCTTTGGTTTTTGGAAAGAATTGCATATTAAATGAGCCGAGTTTCTCGCACGGTATCGGACAAAGTGTGCTGTTCTCGCTTCATCCCGGGTTCCCGCTTCCTTTCTTAAGTCTACGCCAAACTGCTTTAGCAGTTTTCGGACTTGTCTTTCAAGCCTGCCAACCTTAATCCACTCTAGAGCTTCTACGCAAAGCAAGTTGATCGTCCCATCTCTAAGTAATAGGGCAACAAGCCTCTGGCCGGCTTCCTGCGATTCCATTATAGACGATCTTGAAGATCCACTAATTGCCGAGAAAATACTATCAGCGATAGACTGAATGGATAAGTCCCCTGAGCTTTGACTTGCAATGCTCACATTACCGTCCTCTTCAAAGGTACCCTCAAAATCATGATCTGCCTGGTCATGCTCAGTACAGAATTTTCCATGATATAGCTTTCCTTTAACACAGCCCGACTTGCTACAAGTATGCTCATGGCAATAATCGTTAGGATTCTGTGCATTATCTAATGTTCTTTTGGCCCTGCAATTAGGTATTAAGCATTCTGTGTCTAAGTAAGAACATAAGTGTTAATATTCGCAAGTAGAGGGTAGAGATCTTACGCTGCAGGCATCTTTTATCGGTCGCTTTTTTCCTTTTAGAACAAACCATACCTTCTGAATACTTCACAGGACATTGGTCTATCCTGCTAGTTAGATGCAAAAAACGAGTAATACATCTGATTACTCACGTCGTGGGCAATATTTAGCTTCTCCCGGACCTAGGCGAGCACTGTGGAATATCATCACGCAATTATCACACTCGCGGTATTGTAGGATCATGTTTGGTTTCTGGATTGAACTCGGCTGCTGACCCGAATTTGGTACATCTTTCAAGTCTAACATGGCACTGGGCTTTTGTTTGCCAAGATCCTGTCTTAGACGGTCACGATGAATCAGAGACCATTTTTTGGAAGCCGGATAATCTATCATTTGCTGTTTCACACGGTTTGGTAAATTATCCCACCCACGGCTCTGCATTAGTTTAACAAAAAGTCTCCCAACTTCGTTTTCTATTGGAGGCCTGCTACCATGCTTAGCCATAGTCTGTGGTAGACAAGGAGTAAATTTGTTCTCCGCCAAAACTGCCGTTACTTGTCGGCTTGTACGTACTGTGCAGTGTAATCCCCATTGGGTTCCCCTTCTTCGGCAAGAAGGACTTTTTCGGGTCCCTGTGTATATTGAATCGACTCCGCACCGTGTTCTGAGGGCTCTTTGACGCTAGCTGGGTGCACAGAATTTTCTTCCGGCTCTATTGCATAAGTGTATGTATTCTCATCCGGCGACACCTTGGCAAACGAGGCCGACGACGATTCATCATGTCTGTATTTATCCAAGTCCTCAAGTTTTTCCTTCAGTGCTTTACCTATTCAAAATCAGGATTCGATATGGCATGTCGAACTTTTGGGTGATCTCACGATATTTACGTTGACTAATACGATTTTGAATTCTGCGTTGCTCAGCGATGTCCAACACCGTAGACGCGCCACCAGCCGCTGACTGAAGAGCACTAGAGGGAGCTCTAGGCAGAGGTTTTTCAGATATTGAATGTGTAAAATCCATGATAATTCATTCTTTTGCTCTAAGTATAAGAAGGCGGCGAGGCAAAGAAAGCGTAGGCGATATATCTCATATGCTCTCTCAGCCCAGCGGGGCTGAGTCTGCATGAGGCTGCTTTCTGCTGGCAGATTCTGACCGAAGCGAACCAATTAACAAAAGCAAATCATGTACGACTTGCATGTTTTAGGGACCTTTATGGTTCGTCGCAGCTTTTTTATCCTAGTGAATTAACAAGGGGGGTTGTATTGAAAGTAATCTCATGGTCCGAAGCATAAACTGGGTATGGCAATATTTTATTGGATACCGTCATATCTACTGCAAAGGCTCTACCAGAGTTATTATATCCTCCTTAGCCGCTGTCAATAATCCGGTCAGGTCGCCAAGCCCCAACTTTATCAACCTCCAGTGCTCTGATCTTTGATCCCCTAAAATCCCAAAGCCGCATTAAACGCATCGGCAGTTGTCGCATCCCTAGTACCCAGTGCCTCAATCTCGGCCTGTGCTGACTCACACAGTGTTACCGCAGCCTCGTTTGCGTCACACACGTTCGTCAACTGGTCACAAATACGGTTGGTGATGATGTTAGGATTCAACGCGTCTTGTTGACCCTGGGCGACAACCGCATCGGTAGGTAGGAAAGTACCTTCGTCCGCTCCCCGGCCGGCACGACCAAACTCGAAAGACATTGTCGGGATGCAGGTGCCGAAGTCTACGGCCCCAGCATCGGCGTTGGCCTGTCCGGCATTGGCTTCTCCGGCATTGGCTTGTCCGGCGTTGTTGTTGTTATTCTGGTTATTTTGATTTTGATTGTTGTTTTGATTGTTCTGGTTTTGATTTTGGTTATCGTTCTGGTTCTGGTTGTTCTGGCACTGGTTTTGGTTCTGGCGAGCAGAGAGGGGAACTGCTGCTGCGGAAGCGGTAGCAACAGCCAAGAATGCGAGGAGGAGAGTTTTAGGATGCATCTTAAGGATTCTTTTCGGGATCGGTATTAGGTCTTGCTTAAGGTATGAACGTAATTGGAAAGACCGGCCTGCGGGCTGTAGTTGGTAATATGTGCGTGAGAATGGAAAAAGTTCACAGAACTGGTAACGACAGAGATTAACTCCTGAAAGAACGTAATGACGACTGGTGAAGAAAAGTCAAGTGGAATGAATGAATGGCTGGCGTTAGAAATTACTGGCGATGAGAGGTGTATAAATGTCTAGATTAATGTGGAGAAAGCCGAGACTTCAGATGGAGGAGAACATTTGATGCTGGACTGATGTCGGCTATCGTAGATCATACTAATGCGGTATCACAGTTCCGGTTTCATTGACCGAACTCCCCTTGCGTTCGGACGAGCATATTGAAACATGAATGATATATCATCGCACAGATTCGTGAATGGAAGGATTGATTCTCCAAGCGCGCACTTGAGCCTGGGATTCATGTACCCAAGCATTCGCAATTACCCTTCCTATTAGATTCCCGGAAGAGAGACTGGAATCAAGGTATCGAGCTTTCCCGTCGAGCACTTGTCGTTCCTGCGGAAAAGCATGTGTAGCCGGCTCCGTGAATTGATCCCTGACGCCAAGGCTTCCTCCAGCAAAATTCTTTGGATGAAACCTTAGGTTCGAGACACAACCAGTCTGGGGTATCTCACCAAGCTGCGCATGACCTTTTTGAGACTTTTAAGAGACTCTTAAGATCCCTTGGCTCTTCTGAAAGAGAAGTCTATCCAGGCGTTAAGTCAAACCACAAATGTGGTAAAACAGCCATGGATCTTGTGTACCACGTGGCTCAATAAGTCATTCCGAGGTTTAGGTGATGCACAGGAAAGGTCTGTTCTAGCGATTTTCAAGTAGTCCACCGCAGAGCAGACCGAGCGAGCATTCAATCATTTGAGGTCATTCTACAAGCAAAAGTGATTAGCCTAGCGTGTGCGGTCTTCAACCACGATGCAGATGATCACGGGTGTCGACAAGCACCGCGGTTGAACATGTTAGTGATTAATCATATCTCCCGGGAGGACTAAGCTCCCCATAATTGGATCTCAATGTTGTTCAGAGTATCGCGAGGGCGGTTGTTATGTTAGTTGCCAGTAGCGGAAAGAGGTGTAGAGGAGAGGTATCCTATGCTGCGAAAAAAAATAGTCTTGGCAACCAAACAATGCGCGTTCTCTCCCTTTTGTTTGGGTTTCATGGCTATACTGCTTGCGAACAAAATTATACCTACAAGATAGCAAGACTTCAATGCAGTTAGCTGAATCTGATGACATCATCATGGAAGAACTCGCTGAGATTTGCAACCGTTGAATCATATGTCGCTCAAGGATTCAGAGCTGCAAATTTAAACGCGCTACCAGGATGTGAGTCCCGAAGCCTCGAATCTCCAGGTGTCCCATATAAATTCTCCCTGAGGGTGCCTCCAAGGACGGCATACTCGTTCGAGTCACCAAGCCAGCCTCTTCTTTCAAGTACAGGAATGAGAAATTCAATGACGTCCTTCCAAGCCTGAGGAACAACAACATGCCCAATATTGAACCCGTCTATATCAGCGATAGTAATCCATCGTTCCAGTTCATCAGCCACCGTGTCTCCTGTTCCTACTGTGAAAGGCGAATTCCCTCCCATCGCGCTCCATTCGCCAAGAACACGAGGAGTCCAGCTCGAGTAGCCATCGGGTCTGATTGTCAGAATCTCGCGTTGTTTTAGAGTCAGGTGGCTTAGCGAGGGATCATTAGGGTCTTTCGGGAAGTCCTCATCCAGTCCAAATTGAGCGATGTCGATGCCTGAAATGCCACAAAACTTTGCCAAGGATCCCTCGAGGCTCGAATATTTTCGATATTCTTCCAGTTTAGCCTGTGCTTCTTCTTCGGTGGCACCTAAGACTGGTGTAAATGACATGAAAAATTTGAGAGCCAAGGGATCACGCCCTTGAGATGCCGCAAGCTCTCTTGTCTTCTTTATTTTTTCCCCAAGAACTCTTGGATTGGCACTGCTGATGAAAATACACTCGGCGTGTTTCGATCCAAATGCTGCACCGGCTCTTTCCCAGTCAGCGGACCAGAAGGGCTGTATATCTAAGAAACACTTACGGGGACATTCCAGCTTGAAATAACAGCGGTGTTCGCTGCGGGCTTGGGTCTACCTGGTGCGCACTTACGCACTTGAAGTATTTTCCCTTGTGTTCAATCAGCCGTACTTTGTCTGGATCTGTGAAAACTCCAGTTTTTAGGTCTTGAATTACTGCATCATCAGCCCAGGAACCTTCCCATAACCTTGGCACGATTAGTCTATTCTCATCTCATCAATTTTTTGGGAACTGACTTGTAGACTAGTTCGAGATACTCGTCAGCCATAACATAGCGTTCATCATGTTCCGGAAGGGCGTCGAGACCCACCGCGCGTGCAGCAGTATCCGCCCAGGAGGTCACGATATTCTTGTCCAAGTAAGCCAACCTGCAAGAATACGGACTCGTGAATGACACCTACCCACGCAATCCTCCCTTTGGTCAAATGATCTAGCGTAGAGAACCGCTTTGCCAGGAGGAATGGCGGTTCAAAGGTTGAACAAGCAGTGATTCCAAACCCAAGGCTTTTAGTCACGGCTGCCATTGCTGAGACAATCTATAACACAGTCAAAATTTTCGTTTGATCTTCGATCAAAAATCTCTCGCTCACCACGAAAGGGTCATAAAGTGGCCATTGGGCACCAGAACGTATAGCAGGTGCATGACTTCCTTGATATGTTGCATGTGATCCAAAGTTATCTGCCAGAAACAGAGCATTAAACTTGCCTTTCTCGAGGAGTTTCGCAAGATCAATCCAGTAGTCAAGGTTCTTCTTCGTAATGCTTTTATCCGCTGGGTTTCTCCATTGCCCAACACTTTAAAAAATTTAGCCATATCTTTGGCCTGATATCAAGACAAAGATGCTGACCTTGTATGCCCAATTCCATTCATATCGAATGCATTTAACAAAATTCTCTTCTTTTTTTGCGCAGAAGTTTGTCCGTTGGTGCTGCGAGATAGTTCTGATTCTTTTGGAATAGATGGGTCTCCTTTCGCATGTTTAGAGCTATGTTGAACGCCATTTTCCTTCTTTCTCTTTCGCGATTGCTGCTTCAAAATTTCGGACATGATGTCAAAGCATAGCCTTCAGGATAGCTTAAGGGGAGTTCAAAATCCATAGTTGATGGGTGTTGAGATCGTCCTATAATTTATCCCACTTTATACAAAGTGCTTGCTTCATATGCTGAAGCAAAACTGACCTGATTGTAATGATTCCCGTGCCAAGCAGCTCCAATATGCCATCCTTATTGGTTCCCGCTTAGTTATACGCCATATACAGCAATTCAGACGTCACTTCGATAGAAGTCTGCCATCATTATCCAATTAATCGAGACGAAGGCAACTTATAAGCTAGACATTGCAATACAGTGGAGAATATTGGCAATAATCTCAAGCTGAGATACATCCCCACTATTGATCCTACTTTTCAAATTCTGGAGAGTTGGTGAAGGGGGGTGGATTTCATCAACTGATATTCATTGGTTTAGCATCCAATTCGGAAGTGGGATATCTATGTACTTTGCAGGTACGTTGGTAATGAAATCTTATCATGTACCTCGTGCAAATAGACCTGCATTATTGTATCATTTCAATCGTAACAAATTTTTCGTTTCTGTACCAGCATATCATAAGTGGATATGACTTTATGGAAGTACTTTAGGAGCCAAGAAGCATCTTAACCTTCTTCAAGCCAGCATCTTAGGTCCATTTTTGCATAGCTGTATCATTTAGCATAAGATAGAATCATGGTTTCAAAGTTTAAGGACATTGAGACAAGCGGCAGTTATGATTTCCCGGAAAATTCAAGTATCTCAGGTCCATCAAAAATATCTGACAGGCCGCAGCCTGGAATCACAGCAGCCAAGATTCGCGAGCATACTGATGCAGTTACAGATGCGAAAGTCGCATTCCTTGACGCCTTTTCGCCGGAGGAAGAAAAGGCGATCATGAGAAAAGTAGATTATCGCATTCTTATCCTTATTGGATTTATGTCTTTGGTGAAGCAGGTAAGATTTCGCTCAAGGGCTAATGCTTTAGTCAGTGCTAACGGGAGTGCCCAGGTTGATGTCGCCAACGCTGCCAGCGTTAAGGTAATGCAAGTCGGGCAGCCACGCAATATATTGAAGCAGTTGAACATGTCAGCAGATGACTACAATTGGGTATCCTCCATTTACTACGTAAGTGGCAACTTCCAAAATCCTTGAATCTGTACACTGACCCAGATCTAGATAGCATATATCGTATTTGAACTCCCTAGCAACGTTTTTCTTAAGCACATGACACCTCGCATCTTCCAAACCCGCATCATCTTTAGCTGGGGTCTCGTGCTCGCATGTCATGCTGCTGTCACAAATAAGACTGGAATATACGCCGTGCGCTTTTTCCTTGGAATGATGGAAGCCGGCATGTTTCCCGGGCTGATCACGCACATCTGTAGTTGGTACCGCAGCGACGAGATGGGAAAGCCCATTATGTGGATGTTTACATTCTCGCAGTCTTCGGGTATCGTTGGGAGTCTGTTCTGTTATGCGATCTCGTATATGAATGGACTGGGGGGTCTAAGTGGATGGCAATGGTATATTTCGACCGTTGAGACCTCGTAATCTGGAGAATGATCTAACCTGTTGTCCGCAGGGTGTTTCTCATTGAGGGGATCCTGACCATGCTCTTTGCTGCTGTGGTTTGGCTCCTCCTCCCGGATTATCCCAAATCTCCCAGGACTGCTAAATGGCTCACGCCCCGGGAACAAG
Source organism: Chalara sp. BL73 (assembly GCA_918026815.1). Taxonomy (NCBI): domain Eukaryota; kingdom Fungi; phylum Ascomycota; class Leotiomycetes; order Helotiales; genus Chalara; species Chalara sp. BL73. The sequence goes on from CAKJVC010000207.1 coordinate 126,741, forward strand.
ACTTTGTGGAATTTCGACTCTCGGAAAACGCACCTAAGACACATGATGCTGCGTTCTCCAGAGAGGAGGCAGTTTTGTCTCTGAAGGATATCAGACTGTGGTCTTTCATGATCTCTCAGGTCGGTAAACCCGCGATTCTATTACATACAATGTCTAATATGCGACCAGATATTGATCAATCTGGGAGGATATGGTCTTAACTGGTTCATGCCCACTATAACGACAAACCTAGGTTTCGCCAAGCTTCCTCGTAACCAGCTCTTGAACATCCCGCCTGCTGCTACAACAGTTCTATTCATGATCTTCTTGCAATGGTTCATGATGCGAGCGTACTTAACACGGCCATTAATCATCATCCTGATCATCCTTGGCCAAACCGTGTGCTTCATCATCTTCCTCACAGTAGATGCCAAGGCAGGAATATACACAGCTTGCATTCTCGGCACGGCATTCTACTCTGGCTACTTCATCCCTTTCTGGGCATGGCGCTCATCAACACTTAAAGGCAGCACTGGAACGGCATTCACGCTTGCTTTGCAGACATCCATTGCACAAGTGGGAGGAGTGATTGGACCGCAGCTTTTTCGCACGAAGTATGCTCATAATGGGTATAAGGTCTCATTCGGTATCTGTACCGGTGCAATTATTGCCGGGCTGTTCGCAAATTCTGTGACGTGGTATTTGACTAGAAATGTGGAGTGGGATGTGAGACGCATTCGGAGAGAGAGGATCAAGGCAGAAAAATTGGGGAGACTATTTGTTGAAGATGATATCAAGGTCTTCCATGAGAGAGAATTCTTTTCTAAGACTCTGGGGAGAGGTAAAGACGCCGGGCTGGCCGTCTGAGTTGGTTGCAGGGTATGAAAAGTAGGTCTATCGTGTGGAGCTCAAAGTGGTCGCTGAACAGAGGGCTCTAATGAACAATTGCTGGATGGGAGATACTATTGCAACTTACGCTGAGAATAGCACCCTTCTACTGAGGCTGGATACTCCTACAGCCTGGCTTTTAACAAGCTGCGAAGAAATCAGGCAATGACTACCTCTCGCACACCTAGGCAAGAAAGGTACGGTTGGGTGGACTAGCATTCCTCGTTGTCTGTATAATACCATGCCCACAGCAAGATCGAATATGCAATGTCAAATCAAACTTATATATTGTGTTGCCTATATTTCACCCACGAAAGCAGCAAAAATAGACACATAAGCAGCTATGTTCGTGAAACGGTTTCGTGGAAGCGTTTGTGAAGACTTAGATACCCAGTAAAAGCTACAGCCTAACCACAAGGCACACCCAGCAGCGCATGCGTATTCTTCGCGACATTAAGGAATAAGATAGCACAGAGCAAGATGACCACTTGCAGGATGCTCTGAAATATGGGCAGCAAGATGTGCACAAATTGTAGGCAAAACTTGTCAGTCTGATATGAAACCGCTCCGTCAAAGGCGCTAGACTTATGTAGCTGAGAAAGTTAGATCTCATGGCTAAGGCCGTGTTTTAGGCGGTCTAAAATATTATAATCTAGGCTAGAATTACTAAACGACTTTCGAGTATAGATATATTCACAACATTGAGGTCAGAGAAAAGTGGGCCTAGAACAGCCAATTAAAAGCCAAGCTTTGTGGCTGACAGAGTGCCAAGTGACTTGCGGTGCCAGGCGCGTTGAAAATGTTGGTGACCGAAAATGACGCAGCACAACCCTCGAGACCACAAGATGTGATGAGTATAAAACCAAGCCAGTAACCCGATATCTAAGTACTTAAAAATCTGAAAGAAATTGGCGTAGGCAGAGGGCGCAGCAATGCGGCTAACCACAAGACGGCCAGAAGCTAATCAGGCATGCAGATAAGATGAGAAAAGTGCCAAAGTAAACAAACAAACGCAGATACTCGACTTAGACTTTGCCGGACTGTGAAAACGCTGTACCAAACCTGCTTGGAGTTAGGTATATATAGGATAGCCGTCGGCTCGATATTGATCCCATTTAACTAAAATAAAGTGGGAGTAATTTATTTACTGTTGCTGTCGTGAACACTCGTAAACGTGATGCGGATGGGCAATCCTTGGAAGTTTCCGATATTCGCCCGAAAGTCTGACCCTCTTCCTATTAATAAATATCCCTCATGGACGGCGACCCTGCACCACGTTAACTGAAATTTTCTTGCCATATATTTTGTCAATGTAAATAATATTTTTCTTTCATCATGTCGTCCGGCAGAGCATCTCCCCCGCCTGGTCCAGCTTCTCGCGAGGCTCCATTGCGAAGCCCCAGTGTCCCATATCAACCCAACGTCCCAAGCAATCTACGGGAGTCGCATATAATGGTCTGTATATGGGAAATGTTTATTTCGTGTAGGAATTTATGCCGACTCTATGCTAACTCATTATGCTGCAGGCTAGCTCTCCTGAAGATATACGTAGTACAGACGCGGCCCATGAACAGCATAGCCACAAATCCGAAGAGGAGAGAAGCAACAGCGCCGGCCCGAGTCCGCGCACATATCCCGCGCATAATGGTGATGATGGTGATGATGATGAGCATGGCGCGTTGCACGGATTCAGCGATCTGGGACACAGAGTGGCAGGAGAGACAACGGCACTTCTACGGAAAACATATGAGATAGTTGGAAGCTCTCCACATGAGGGACCGTGTAACCATGGCACATTCAGCCCACGCTTGGAAAGTAGAGCAGGGAGCGTCAGGAGCGGGTATGGCTTCGGCGGTGGACCACCAAGAGGATATGGTAGCGACAGTGGTGGCGACCAGAAGAGGACTGGCACATTTAGCAGTTTCTTGGATACTGTTGGCATTGGGAGAAATAATGGAAAGAAAAAAATGAGCACAACGAGCTACTTGGCGGAGCGGCATGGCATTAAGCACAATACTTCTATGTATGTCCCGGATGTTCAATCTGCTAATGGCTCATCTAACCCCGATCTAGGTATCTTCCTTACTATATACCTTTTCTCGCCTGGATTCGACAATACCGTTGGGTTCATCTGCGTGGCGACTTTGTAGCTGCCCTGACTATGGCTTCATTTTACCTCCCAATGGCATTGTCATATGCTGCAAACCTCGCCCATGTACCTCCCATAAATGGATTATATTCTTTCGCGTTCAACCCTCTGCTCTATGCGATATTTGGAAGTTGTCCGCAGATGGTGGTGGGACCTGAGGCGGCAGGAAGTCTTCTGGTCGGCAGTGTCGTCAGATCGAGTGTAGACAATGGAAAATCAGGAGAGGACGATGATGTAATGCACGCTAGAGTTGCCGGAGTGGTGACAGGTATGGCTGGCGCGGTCATATTGATTGCGGGTATAGCACGCCTCGGATTTCTAGATAGTGTGCTGAGCAGGCCGTTCTTGAGGGGTTTCATATCTGCAATTGGCTTCGTCATTGTGGTCGATCAATTGATTCCAGAAATGGGCCTTGCAGTGTTGGCGGAACAGGAAGGAATCAGTCACGGAAGCAGCATTGATAAGCTCGGTTTCCTTTTTAAGAATGTTGGGAATGCACATGGCATTACCTGCATTGTTGCGGGTGTCAGTTTTCTGATTATCATGGTTTTCAGGTGATTTATCATTGTTGGCGAGTCTTGAACAAAACTAACAGATCTCAAGGGAAGGAAAGAAGCACTTACAACCTAGATACCCAGGTGTGGCTTACATACCTGATCGCTTTGTTGTGGTTGTGCTCTCTGCTGTTCTTACATGGAAACTGCGATGGGATAAGCTCGGCCTCGAGATTCTTGGTGAGGTCAAATCAACTGGTGGGAGTTTGTTTCCGTTTCGCTGGCCATTTCAGACGTCTCACATGCATCACGTTCGGGAGGCAATGGGAACATCTTTTCTCGTAGCCTTACTTGGCTTCTTCGAGTCTTCCGTCGCTGCCAAGAGCTTGGGCGGTGGAGAGCTAGGCGAGGATGGTATTCAAGGAATTCAACTCAGTGCCAATCGAGAGCTGGTTGCATTGGGTGTTGCAAATTTAGCAGGGTCTTGCTTTGGGGCTTTGCCTGCCTTTGGTGGTTACGGGAGAAGCAAAGTCAATGCGAACACTGGCGGCAAAACACCAATGAGCAGTATATTCCTCAGCATCTTCACTGTGTTATGTATTGCATTCTTACTTCCAGCATTTCACTATCTACCAGTAAGTTTAATTCGCTCACATCCAACGACTACTGACTTCATCCAGAAAGCAGTGCTCTCGTCGATGATCACAGTGGTTGCTTGGTCTTTGATAGAAGAAGCTCCTCACGACATTGCGTTCTTCATTCGTATACGTGGCTATACTGAGCTTGGGTTAATGATTATCATCTTTGCTGCCACCATCTTCTATTCCCTTACTCTAGGAATGGCTATCGGCGTGGGTCTATCGCTTCTCTCTGTTATCAAGCATTCTACCCGGCCACGAATACAGATCCTGGGCAGAATCCCGGGCACAAACAGGTTTGAAAATGCGGAAGACGATCCCGATAAACTTGAGTTTATTGAAGGCTGCTTGATTGTCAAGATACCGGAGCCTTTGACTTTTGCTAATACAGGCGATCTCAAAAACCGCTTGAGAAGACTAGAACTTTACGGAACTTCAAAAGCACATCCGGCTCTTCCTCGAGTAAGGGCGGAAGAACACAATAAAAATATCATATTTGACATCCATGGCGTCACTGGCTTGGACGGTAGTGGTACGCAAGTTCTTGAAGAAATTGTCCGCGGATATCGTCATCGTGGTGTCACCGTATTCTTCTCTCGCGGCCCGGCGAAGGACTCCCCGATATATGAACTGTTCGAAAGAAGTGGGATCATGGATATTGCAGGCGGGCCAAGCCATTTTGTGCCAGACACAGAAGATGCACTACGTCTAACGGAACAAGAAGAGCCTCCGAATGGTTATGTGAATTATGGCCGATGATAAAGGCGGTGGATGGATTTCCAATAAATGATGCATACATTCGTTGAGTACTTGGAAAGGTGGCCAAATGCTTGAAAGCGTGCATGGGTGACTGGCGTTCTCCTCGTTAGATTCCCAAGATTAGATGAATGAAGACTGGGAGACTGTCGTCCGGCCAAGGATGCTGGACGCTATTTAAGCTCATTGATTAATTTGCTTGCAGGTCATACAGTCTGGACCTGGAAAGTTCCGGCTCATGTTTTGCCCCAGCCGCAGCATAAAATTATGTCACCGTTGGCATCTCATAGATCAAGTTATGTCCCTGACGCCATCTCAATTCGAGACCATATCGCAGTTTCACACCTTCCTAACTGCCATGTCGAGACCGAAGTAACGTCTATCGTCTTTATGGGTGTAGTGAACGATATCTTGGCTAATAGGAATTGCCGACATCGTCATTCCGTGTTTGTATTGGTATTCTTCTACTGCAACGTTGTTGTCTCGTCACACCTATCGTCCACGTCCAGCTTTTGCCCTGTAGAACCCAGCATCACATCATCTTACCTGTCCGGAGTAAATCCCAACATCCCCGAGGAGCCTCTGCCGGTAGATCTCTATGTCGAGATATTTGTTCACTGCGGGAGATTCCACAGGTTTGAACGCGCGTCTTGTTATTCATCCATTGAAACTGTTTTGTGGTTTGAAAGCCTCTCAAAAACCTCTACGTCAATGGGTACCATTTGTTAACTGCAGCTAGTTATACAATAATGTTCATTTACTTAAGGCTGTTCGGGTCTTTAATGTGATGTTGTTCACTCGCCAGAATATTCCTTGCCATGGTCTAGTTTAAACTGACGATCATTTTTGGAGCTTATTGGTTGGCTTTTTTTTCTGGGTTATAGATCTGAGGTCTGACTGCCAAATTTGATCATTTATCCATGCAAGTGTAATAATGCGTGCTATTGCGCGATGGAATAAACCGTTTACACACTTGGCCCCACAAGCTCTCGGTTAGAGATTTAGGGACGATGAGTGGTCAAAACTTATCCAAAATGTTCACCACCTTCGGCTAAGTATAGATGAAGCACGGTGTACGTCAGCCCGTTTCAGTTCCTGAAGATTGACTCTCTGTACTCGATATTGGGGATTCCAACAAGCTTTTTGCCCCCACGTAGACTTTCAGGGGCCGTTTGAACTCTACTTGAACAGTCCGACAGACCTTTCGGTCACGTGATGTGTATAATGACAGCTGAAGCTCACAATCGAAAGTCCACATCATACGCAAAGGCTTTGTGCACTGCCTGTCTGTGATTGCACGGGTACAAGAAATGTATTTTTGCATATATCGGCATAGTCAGTGGGTATATTTCCATCTTTTGCTCCAAGGGGGTATATCTATTGGATAACAGGTTAGGCAGTTTGCTACTCTCCAGAACTGCAAAAAGCCTTACGCAGATTCCACCAAAATTATGCGAACTCCACAGAATTCACACCATCGCAATATGGATAAATCAACGGATTAGCTTCGACTCGTGCATCGGTACATGCCCCCGCGCCCTACTCCTACGGGCCTGTCTATGGGTTCTGTATCCATCTCATGTCTTAGCTATTCTGGCCCAGTGGCAAACAAATTCGCACGCAACATGCGTTTCGCAGGGAGATAATTGTCCATTTTTTCCACCTTCTAAAAAATACCCATCTCATTCATCCAAAATGAAAGCAGTATGGCGAGATTCCCATCACGTTTGCCACGTCAGCCATTGCTACGAAATACTCCCCACAGCGGCTGTGTTCTACGATGAGCCCATCGTGATATGGGATGATCGATTTGTGTATAAATACGTAGGCCGTCCCAACTCTTAATCCTCCAACAACACAAGGAATATTTCCCACAAGCCTAGAACAGACCAACTCCTCACACCAGCTCCTCAATATGCACTCCAAAGCTCTCCTTTCCGCTCTGCTTTCCGCTGGGTATGAGTATACTATCATCAGTTGTATCCAAACCACTAACATATCTAGACTCGTGCTCGCCGCACCCGTTCCACAGGGCGAGGTCGAAGCTCCTCCAAGCATCCGCCCAACATTCACCGGAACATTCCCAGGCCCTCCATCTGGACTCCCAACTGGCGCTCCATCAGGCCCTCCATCAGGTTTTCCAACCGGCTTGCCACCCTTTTCTTCGCGAACCCGCTCTTCGCAGACTGGCCGCCCCACCCCTACCTTCAGCCCCGCTCCACCATCACTTGAGGAGCGACAGTTCCCAACTGGAAGCTTCACTCCTCCTTCCGGATTCCCAACCGGGCTTCCGCCGCCACCGAGTGGCACGTTTACAGGCTTCCCTCCCCCCCCAAGTGGAACCTTTACTGGCTTCCCTCCTCCACCAAGTGGAACTTTTACTGGTTTCCCACCTCCACCAAGTGGAACTTTTACTCCACCCGCACCACCAGTCGAGGAGCGTCAAGTCCCAACTGGATTCCCAACCGGACTTCCGCCACCAAGTGGTACGTTTACTTCCCGCCCACCACCCACTGGAAGCTTCACATCCCGCCCACCGCCACCCACTGGAAGCTTCACATCCCGTCCGCCGCCACCATCAGGAAGCTTCACATCCCGTCCGCCTCCACCAAGTGGTACTTTCACTCCGCCTGCTCCACCTTCACCAACTGGTGCTTAAGCTACCTCGCTACGCCGTGAATTACACAGAGAATGTTCCGATGTAAGGCAGCGGGTTGAATATCATGCTGCTGTGATTGAGGCTTGGCCGTTATGTTCTTAGTCAGATCTCCAACGAGGCTGTGGCCAACAGGTGCTCAGAGGAAAAGACTCCCGTTTTGAATGCTTTATTACGCTCTCCTGTCCCTTTAGTTCTGGATTTGATTAACGGGAAAAGAGTTTGTACATAGTGGAGAATTGCAGTTTACAGATTGTGTTGAGCGTTGTCCTTATTTGCAGTGCTTCAAACTTACACCTAGCTTCCTACGTTGAATGGTGTATTTTACATTTGTCTTTGCAAAGCTATATAGAAGGATATATCTCGCGGACCGGCCGCACGGCAAACCGTAAAGCTTGGTCAACGTCGCTCCTTCGCACCCCCGGTCCTGGTCCTATGCAGACTGCGCTAAGGGCCAACTGCTGAATCAGATATTTCAGATTGAGCGAGATACTGACAAGTTCGGAAGGGCGGAGGCTTGTTTGTATTAACTGGGCATCAATGCCTGGTATCCAGCCGTCGGTTTGTTGCTCTGTACTGTTAGGTGGTGTTTGCGAGGAGAACGTCGGTCGAAGTTCCTGTAGATAAAAGTCTGGGCTGAACTGTATCCCCAGCGCTTTAAGACTGGGTTGTGGTACCTGGATCATCACTTCATCCATATGCTGCTCACCTCGAATAAAAATCCCCTTATCCTCCATGTATTCCTGCACATCCCTTGGCTCCAGCCATTCTCCCTCAAACCCCGGTAGTCCCGTCCTGATCAGCGTCCTCGTGCGGCCGAAGACAAGTTGTTCCGGATCCGGAGTCTCTGCCCTCTTCGTAAACATACCGTGTTGCCCTTCAACGGAGCGAAATAATTCCGGTTGTGTTAACTCAGGGGCAAATGTCGGGGGGACTGCCCCATGTGCGGATGGAAGTTGCTTCCTTGCTATGTTGAGTTCTACAAGGCTCCTTAAATCTTGAACAGATATCCAGCGGAGATGGATCGATAGCGCGGGGTGGATGTCAAGGAGAGACATCCCGGGTGTTGAGAGCAGTTGGAAACCTCGTTCTCTGGAAGGGGCTTAGTTTGCTACTGTATAAAGGCTCCGCCAAAAATTCTTACATGCAGGTCAACGCCAGCAATTGAGCGAATGTCTCTGTTGGGTAGTTATAAGCCCAAGGAAAGTGTTTTGGAGATGGCCGTAATGGTAAAATAGGGGGGTATGGTTGAATTGCTTTGCCAGAAAGTGGGTGCTGGGTTCTTTTATCGGTCACAATGGAAGTGACAGCATTTTGTTTCTCACTTGTAAGCAAAGTCGCCTTTGAGCTATGTATCGTCACAATTGGTTCATTGGATTCCTTAATACCCGCTTCGTGGCCACCATCATTGTTTGCGTTTCCTTCGAATTTATCGCGATTGGGCGTTCTATTCTCAACGCTTGTTTGCATTGCATAGGAAGAGATTTCCATCGCTGTTTCGCTGAGAGCCAAGGCAATTCTAGGTGGAAGTTGATCAGATGCTACTGCACCTTTTTGAAACTTTGTAAATGCGTTAATTATTTGCTGCAGGGTTTTTTCTAGACTTTCCGCACGGCTTCTCGCATTATTGAGGGCCACATCCTTTTTACTCCTGTACGTCCTTTGAGCTAGTCGTATTCTTTCCTTCCTCAGCTACGAGTATGGTTAGCAATCTATCTAAAATCATGCCAGAATCTACGTACCCTTTCTACGTCATCAGTAGGGGTGGAACTATCTTCAATTCTCGGCCGGCCAGCACGGCGCTTTGTGGGGCTTCCTTTTTTTGAGGCGAGCTGCATCTTGAACGATATGTCATAGCACTATGATACTACGATGCGGACTTGATACAGGGAAACGTTTCTTCGCGTCTTCGCGTCTTTGAGTTGAAACTATCTATCCGTGAGTTAATTGAGCACAAAAGACGACAAATTCTCGACATAAGCTGTACTTGAAATGCTGCTTACACATCATCTGCACCCTTGTGCTTACAAATAACACCCGAATATTCGCACGACTACAGCCAATCATAGTCTGGTCAATAGTTAGGGTTGACATAAGTACTAAATACGGAAAACGCAAACCTGGACATCCTAGTAATCAACTTGAGTAAAATGGCAAACGGGTATAGGGAAAATATCTTGTGATGTACTGCAGCACTACGTGTGGAGGCGGGGCAAGAACGGCCGTTGTCAGGTATCGTATTATAATTTATCGTGTTTAAACTAATCGAGCTCGTATCTTGGCAATAGTCTACTTCGTATGAAGATGGTACTATCTATTTGGATTTTTGTTACGCATCATAATATCTTAGTTCTAAAACTTTGAATTTGTCACTCAAGGCTTGATCATGTTCATACAAGAACATGATAATTTCGTTATAAAAGGCCTGCGCAAATGGTAACTCACTCTCAACATCTTCAATTCTGCTCCAAAAACATTTCGAGCATGGTTATCTCTTCTAACAGCGTTGGTTTGGTTGTAGGAACTTTTGACTGGAACTCAACACCCGAGAGTGAAGGATATCAAGATGCTATTACTAGTATTATGACCAACCATGATATATCGAGCCTCGATACTGCGAGGGCATATGTTAGTATCCTCCGTGGCAAATATATATAAACTGGAGATTAACATGATATGGGATGACAGGGAAGAGGTGAATCAGAAAGCGCGCTTGGAAATAAGGCCCTTGCGATCCAGTTCAAAACTACTACTAAAGCCCCGACTATCCCAGGTAATGGGGCTGCCAGCCGAGAGAATATTCTCAAAGCCGCAAATGAAAGCCTCGCGGCTTTGAAGCTAAACAAGGTGATGCTGATCGCCAATTTTGAAGCACCCTTCAAAAATTAATAATGGGGGCTGCAGATACCTCTCTACCTTCTCCACGGATCCTGATGATACTGTTCCGGTTTCTGAAACCTATGGCGCAATCCAGTATCTATTTGAGCAAGGGAGCATCGAGAAGGTAGGAGATTCCCAATTATTATCAACGCGCATTAACAAAGCTAGTTCGGCTTATCGAACTTTAACGGAGCCCAGGTCTTGGAATACTATGAGTATGCAAAGGAACAAAATTATATTCTCCCAACAGTATTTCAAGGCGCATACAGCCCTGCCCTACGCGTATATGAGTCCGCCCTAGTTCCTAAACTCAGAGAACTCGGGTTGTCCATTCAAGCCTACTCTCCGCTTGCTATGGGATTCTTATCCAAAACCCCGGCTCAGATAGAGAATGCAACAAGCGGACGCTGGGACCCAGCCACGCCGCTCGGGCGGATGCATCGCTTCATGTTCTGTAAGCTGGCATATATAAAGATGCTTGGTGGATGGGGAAAGCTTGCCGAGAAGAGCGGAGTGAGCAAAGCCGGACTCGCATATCGCTGGGTGCGATATCACTTTTTCCTTGATGGCGCTAAGGGAGATGAGATGATTGTCGGAGCTAGTAGCGTAGAGCAGTTTAAGGAGATGATGGAGGAGATTGAGAAGGGGCGGCTTGATGACTGGATCGTGGAGAAAATTAATGCGCTCTGGGAAACAGTTAAGGCAGATGCGGAGGTGAGTACGGTCAGGGCTTTCAAGGCTGCGGTTCTAGGCATTGAGGTCTAGGTCACGCTATATGGTCGTGATGTAGACCGGCAGGAAATAAGAAGCCTTCAACCCCCCTGAATATGTATATCCATCTCGGTAAGCCCATGGGGCTGGGCTACTTCACACTATATGCTCATAGTGTAGACTAACAAGAAATAAGGTGTGGTTTCAATCCCCCTGAATATGTACAGCCAACCTCGGTAAGCTCAGGGGTTGCTCAACCAAAACCCAAGAAAGCTTCGTCGGACTCCGGCTAACTATGCATTGAAACGTGGGGTGGCATACTTTCGCATCCTGTAGCATGTCCTCCTTGACCCAGCCGAAAGTCTAAACCCTAATGCGAACTGGTTTCATAAGCTTTTTAGGGTGAGCATCTTTTGGCGAGTCATACTTCGTCACAAGGAGAGCAAGACAGACTTTTGCCAAGGCGGCGAGGGATCGCACCTTTGGAAGGATTGGGTTTCGTAAGGTAAAAGGTCAGCTCAGCGATTCTCCATTGGCAGAACCTGGTTACACAAGAATCTATAAATGTATTCTCTGTAGGCTGTGTCAGACCGCTCTCTGTAGGCAGAATGATCTGCCGCCATGCTGACCGCACTGGGTAAAAGTTACCTGGATTTGTCAGGTTCAGCCGTAGCGACAGAAGTATTCCACCGTACATATAAATTAGATTCTGGAAGCAATTCGAAACGTCGGAATAGATGCTTCATTTCATGCAGATTCCAAGCCCCAGCGTCTCTTTGGCAGGTGCTAAGATGGAGAAATAATGAAACACATGCGCGAAGATTACTGTCTTCACAATGCTACTCCCCAACCATGGGGCTGGTGGCGGCTAGTGGGGTCTGTCAGCGATCCCGCCCGCAAAAACTGCACTGCAACCTCATGCTGACTTGGCTTCTGACTCGCATGTATTTCTCATTAAAGCGATATTGAGAATGGCGACAACACATCAATTCATAAACTTGTCGAGAACCTGGATGGATTGAGTATACAACCGCTTAATATACATACGGGCGTGTTTGTTGGAAATTTAGTCTGAGAAAGGTTGCGACCCGCGATCAGACCACAGGTTGACCAACTATTTTAGTTTTGACCTGGTTCGTCCGAGAACCGAATGGTTGAACCTTAATTGCATTCTAAACAGGATTGACAAGTTTCGCCAGATTGTTGAGCCTCCTCTTTGGTGTTCTTCTTGGAAACGATAGCTCATGTTGAAGCCAATGTAGTACAGATCAACGATATACCAATGCTACTACTTTATGTTAGAAAAGTCATGATCGTCTTACAAACACTTGTTGAGGCTTACATTTTCTCTTTCCAGCTGCCACCCTTCTAATATTTATCGGTGGTCTTCAACCCTTGACGACAAGCGGGGCCATCCAAGCAATGAGGGGGTGACGGCTATCCCCTCAAAGTGCTAATCAATACTATTCCAAATATGGTTCAGCTTGACACTCTAGAACTGGAGAAATCCTCCCGTGCCACTGGTACCATCCAATGCTTGGTCAGGAGTAGTCTGACGTCTTCCCCACCAATCTCAGATTACCTGCAGGCTATGCCATGAGCCCGATGGACTAAGATCGCCGCCTCTGGCTGATATAAGTCAGCCCAAGGCCCAGGGCTCCACGTTGTCGCAAGTCTTACGCTGTCAAACTTTTCCTTAATGTCCAAATGCGATGGTGTTGCCAGAAACAATTCAGGTTGTCGTCGTGACAACTATCTGTTTTGTCCTGATCGCTCTGCGGACGATATATCGCCTCACAAGACGATGTGAGGTGCATACCAAATGTTATCGAAAATGGCACGTCGACGACCTATGGATGGCTTTATCCTTTCTCCCGCTTCTCGGAAGAGCATTAACCATTGCATGGTCCAACGCATTGGCAGATACACAATCGCTTGCCCAGAAGTCCCTGGCGGAACAGCGTAGCGATAAAGTTCTCTCAAGCAAACTCCTGATAGGTGGAAGGATATTCTATGCGCTTTTGTACGTACTCTAAGAGACTTATCGTGCAGTCTTGTTCTAATAAATCCAGCCTGTGGTGTATGAAGATGTGCCTGCTAGAGCTCTATCTACGCATCTCCGCTGGATTGCAGTTCTATCGAAACATTGGTCTGGCAATAAGGTGGAGCTTGTATCTTACCTTTGTCGGAATCGTGCTCGCTACTACTCTGGAATGTCGACCTTTGCATCTGTATGTGTTACAATAAATTACATTATATGAGTTCACTATTAACCTTTAACATAGCGCCTGGAACGGTGATCCCGCTGGCGGTAAGACAGACCCTCTTCTGCACGATGTCTTGATCTAATCGTACCGCAGTGAAATGTCGAAAGGCGAGAGCAAATCTATTCACCATGGCAATCACCAATATAGTGACGGACATCGCATTGATTTTATTTCCAATTTCTCTCCTACGACGGTCTGGACTGGACTTTTCTAGGTTTGTCTCACCAGCACGTCGATCAAGTGAACATAATTTTAATGTTGAAGGTTAGGTTCATTCGGTTGGCAATATTATTTGCACTTGGGTCTCTCGTTATCATTACTACCCTCATCCGCTTACCTCTTATTCTTCGCGACAATGCTCAGAAAACACGAAGCTTGGTAGGTGTCCCTTCAATGTTGGATCCAGATCTTGTCTAGTACGAGCCTCCACTAACATTAGCAATTAGTGGGCGAGCGTTGAAATAGCCTGTGCCTGTGTTATCGCCAATGCGCCCTTCTTCCAAGCCGTCATAGTAGACTTCAAACTAGGAGGCTCGCACAATAGTGCTCAGCAATCGGGAACATTCACCCGAACGACAAACACAAGAGCGAAAACTCCGAGGGCAGGAGATGGACGAGATGAGGATGAGATTGGCCTCTGGCATATTGAGAAACGAGTTAGTTTTCTTGTCGAGGGAAGAGACAATAGTGTGGCAAGTGGTATGAGTGGTGCTGGTCCCAGTATGAGCGAGGAAGACTTGCAGGGTCCTTCACATGGCAACTCGAATGCTACTGTGGTTGCTCTGGGCCCTGCGAGGAGCCCGTGAGATGTATCATATATCGTATTTATATATTGTATAGAACATGAACAATGACCCGCTGTCGAACATGACATAATTCCTTCAGCTGATTAAAAAATGGTTCCTAAGAGGCGTCTGCTACGAAACATGGTTTAGGAGCTTCACTTGGTAATTCGTCTTCATGATAACCATGCATCATCCTTTTAGATAGTTAGAATAAGGGAGTTGTTTCCAATGTGTCTATTATTCAACTATGCCACTTTCTACCCGGGTAGAGCTTTGCTAGTATTTGAAGAGCTGAGGTCCAAATGATGGTGCCTTGAATTCTACACACAGAACAAAGCTAGATATTCATTACCAAACACTATGAATTGCTCATTTTTCCATTCATAAAAAGGGGTATTCATACTACATCCAAAGACGTGCTCAACCAATCAGGAGCAATTCAACTCTTATTTACTCTGCATGTGGCACCTCTCGAGGTTCAGTCTTTACTACCTTCAACACCACTTTGATTACTTTAATACGGCTTCAGGGGATAATTTCAACCCTTCGGATCAACGAAATATAATCGATTTACCTATATAAAGGCCCTACTCAACTCAAGGTCGGCTTACTACCTCAATCCGAAACGATCATCAAACAACTCCTCCCAAACCCAATGCCCAGAGTCCCAAACTCAACCCCACAAGACAAGAAAGTGTGTCTAAAACCACTAAAACATCCACAACGCTATGACAACCGGAGCTCAAGGCTATGCGATATACATTCATGAAGGTCTGAACGCCCATGGACTTGCCAGACCCCAGTGACCACCGAGAGAGAAATGACTAAGGCTTATACTACATCGTAAAACGAGTGCGGAAGTATGATCACCGACATGAATATTAGAGCGAAAGACTCCCAAACCGATTCTGACTACGAGAGGTATTGTTCCGGCTTTCGACTTTAGAAAGTTGATATGAGTGTCTCCAGGATGCATAAGATAAAGGAAAATAGATGTGACTGCTTAGTCTATATATGTGAATTACTAGTAGGAGGCCAATACATAGAAACACAATTAGGTCGTGAGACGGTTGTTCGTTGCTCGACATAGATGGTTTAAGGTGGCGATCGCAGGGAAATCATTCGGCCAGTAACTCCAGTGTAAATATCGCTATCTTTTCCATGATAGAATAGTTCTAAATGAGCCTGCTTTGAGGGCTCTCGTGGCCCTGAACACCATCGAGTGTGGTCTAGTAAGAGTCTTGGTACTGTATCCTCAGCTCAGCTTATAATATGACCTGGTCATGGCCTTCTTCACCGCTCGTTTACCGCTATATTACTTGGTCTAGAATGAATTAGTCTATTACTTGTATTTGATGTAGCGTAACTGACACATGCATCAAAGGAAGGTCCAAGCTACATGCCGAATTCAAAGTGCTACTCCGCGGAGTTTTGCTGGAGCTACCTTTGTGTCTCTCAGCTTCTAATTCTAGCAGTGTGATTCTATTTTAATATAAGCATAAATCTAAATCTATCAGGCAGAGTGATCCGGTATCCAAACTTAATTCTCTCTAGGTATCGAACAAACTTCATCCAAGATATTATTGCTTTGCATAAACAGTGAGTATTTCGTATAGAGTTAATTTTATCTCTACTGGAGCCGAGTATGTCAAATTTTGGGCCAGCGCCGTGAGCCGATGGGACGGAAGTGCGGCTTCTTCCCGTGTCGGAATTTCCTCGTACGCCTTGGCACAATTGTTTCCTCAATTGCCTCCTCCCAAAGCAGCCGAGAACTCGAAAACATGATTCAAATTTATTCTACGCACCTAACCAATCGCGGTGGCGTGAGTCCAGTCTTCACCCGAATATCTCCAGTTTAAAACCGTGACGAGGGTGTTCCTAGGTTGGCCCTGCTGTTGGCCCTGCTGTTGGCCCGGCCAACATTATCTTGGCATGAACTGACCCTCAACACTTCGAGCACCACTATGACCTCTGACCATGACCTATGACCATGTACCAGTGACCTTTTATAGGACTTTTAAGACTTTGTTGAGAATTATTCAAGCCTCAAGAATCTGGGTGCATTCCTGAATCGTGACGAATATTGAAATGAGAGAAGCTTGATTCGTAGCCGCCATCAATATCAGCCACTTTGCGTCAACAATTGAAGCTGCTATAATAGATAGGGCATTAGAATCTCTTTATTTAACACACGGACTTACTTCCGATCTAATAAAGTCCGAAATTTAATCGGTAGAGCTTCAATCGCGGTGAGATCAAAGCTATGGTGAGGTCTTCGTTTATTTTTCTCACATTCTTTGTGCCAATGGTTCTACGTCATGATGTTCAGAGAGCTGTTTATGCCAAGGAATGTCCTCCAGAACTTGGTCTGGGAGCTCCAACCACCATCCACCATAGCTTGCAAGATCCTTCTTGCTTGATCTCCAACTGCTTCGCCTTCATTTGGGATATCAATTGCAAAGAGAGCGAAGCAAATCAATTAATCACGTTGATATGGTCGTGCATTGGAGGAAGTTATTGGGCCTTGATGGGTATGTGAACTTGTTTCCCCGCACTCTCCCTTGAGCTCCAAACAGCTCATGCTATGACTTCACACGAGAATATCACCACGCGGATCCAATCATATACTAACTGCCCTCAGCAATGATCGCGCAGCCTGGCGCGAAGAAGCGCGTCGCCTTCTGCCCAGCTTCCAGGAGGATACCATCGAATCTGCCATCCCGCCAGAGGAAGTAACCAAGGTTGCCCTGCGTCTCCGATACCTGGTTGAAGAATGCGTGCCATGCGAGCTCGAGGAGGACCTTCTCACAATGGCGCATTCTAAGGTCCTTACCCGTAATGTTATCCTGGCAGCTAAAGAGGCTGGAGGTAGAGATTATGCGGCGTGCGTGGTGTATGCGTTGCTGGTCAACAAACGGTGGTTCAAGAAACAAGCTCTATTAGAACTCTGGGATGCTGATTTGCATAATTTGAGGGCGGTCGCAACCGAGATGATTGCGAAACGAATGTGTGTGCATATTGCCCGTCGAAGAATTTGCCGCTAATCAGGACTAGAATCGAAGCTGAGGAAGATGAGCAGTACCTTCTCCAAGATGTGCTTCTCAAGCGGTACAGCATAATTGTAGATGGAGAACAGACGCAGCCCGCGAATGTGATCGAACGTGCCGTTGACCTTCATGCTCTCAATGTTACCGGCTCATCGGGATACCAGAAATGTGTCAGCTATTTGTGGCGAGGATGGCTTGTGCAGGACGAAAACGATCCTTCCACTTTTGTGGCATACAAGAAGAGGGATTGTCCGCATTACTGGGAGCATGTTCATCCAGATCTAATGCGGGCTCCAGTCTACCAAAATGCGACGCAGATTATCTTCAGTTTCATTTACCTGGCCCTCTTTTCCCAGGTTATTGCGACGGTCAACCCACTGGGAGAAATTGATGTGGTGGAGATCATTTTATATATTTTTACTTTCGGCTTCTTATGCGATGAGTTCAGTAAGCTCTGGAAGGTGGGCAGGTATTACATTGGGTTTTGGAACGTCTTTAATGTGGTACTTTATGCACTCCTCACAACAAGTTTGGTAGTCCGACTTATTGCTCTCAGCCACAAGGCTGATGATCCTAATCGAGGACAAATTAACAAGCTCTCTTATAACTTCCTTGGTAATATCTTTCCATGTCCATCGATTTGTTGAGCTTTGCTAACTTCTGGTAGCCTTCTCCGCGCCTATGTTCTGGATGCGTCTTCTTCTCTACCTCGACACTATCCGTTTCTTCGGCGCCATGCTAGTCGTGCTGAAGGTTATGATGAAAGAGTCGCTCATTTTCTTTGCGCTTCTTGTCGTAATCCTCATTGGTTTTCTGCAAGCCTTCATTGGTATGGACAATGCGGACTCTAGTACAGATGCCACAGTCTTTATTTTACAAGCGAGTAAGTCAACTGGATTGTTCTGTTTGTTTAAATTCAGTTGACGCTGACCACAATACGCAGTGGCCAATGCGATTATGCAATCCCCAGACTTCTCTGGGTTCGATAACTTTGCACCGCCATTCGGAATCATTCTCTACTACGTATTCACATTCGTAGTGATGGTCATTCTGCTCAACATTCTGATTGCACTATATAACAGCGCTTATGAGGACATTACCGATAACGCCATTGACGAATACATGGCGCTCTTCTCTCAAAAGACCATGCAATTCGTGCGTGCGCCAGATGAAAATGTATTTATCGCACCTCTCAACCTAGTAGAAATATTCTTCCTCGTTTTGCCTCTGGAGTGGTGGGTTCCTCGCAAGATATACGCTAAACTTAATGATATGGTGATGGCCGTCATTTACAGTCCGCTGCTCTTTATCGCTGCATGGGTCGAGTGCCGAAGTGCCAAACGAGTCAGGTGGAACAGAAAGCGTGGTGAAGATGATGATGATACCACAGAGGAATGGGAGCATTTGCAGGTTGACTTCGAAGGCGAGGGTTGGGACAAGAAGGTTGCGACTGTCAAGCCCGATGTAGAGGATGATACAGCTACATTAGCGGTTCGGAAGCTGCAAGAAGAAGTTAAGGAGTTGAAGGCCTTGATCCTGAAGCTGGTGGAGAGCAAGGAAGGGAACGGCAAGCAGCCAGAGGAATGAGCTATGATTTCATGCATTGGGGGGCTCGCGTTTAATGGGTGGCGGTTAATGAGCGTGGCGCTGTGTTGGCTTTTTATTCATCGGTCTATTTTGGAGTATGTGCAAAAGCAGCGATTGAATATATGAATCTGAATCACGAATCTGCGCAAAGTAGAAACTCTCCTATACTAAATTACCCTTCCACCATATGCCCACAGGGACACTTTGCATCTCAATACCCAAACTTGCGAATACAACAGCCGGATCATCCCTGTTCTTAAAGGTCAAATTTGTAAAATTTGTAACGCACCACAGGATCGTTGTAAAAAATCGGCTATTGCTCTCGATTAGCCAACTCTGCCACAAAGTAACGTGACAAACTACTATTCGTGGTGTGACATCTAGTTAATCAGTCCATGATTAGTGATGAGTTCATACTAATGTATTGTGTTGTAGAAGGTTCATTTTTAATATGTTTGAGAGAGGAGGGAAGACAGGTCATCTAAGGTGTAGCGAAATAAAAGTTAAGGCGCTTTTCTTCAAGAGGCATAAATATCATTATAGGGTCTGTTGTCAATGACTTGTCACTCAACGAGATACTTTCTTGTTGAGTATGTATGAATTTCCCCTTCGGCCCACCCGTTCATCAGATCAGGAAGTAATAATCTTGCGACTAATCTTGAAATAAGAGACGAAATGACAGGGAATAACCTGCTTTATAGTGGATCATGATGTAACTTATGTGGTTTAAAGGAAGGCGGACCTGCCTGTGCAAGGGCAGTATAATTCTGGTTGAGTTCCCCACAGCATACTGATAGGGATAGCCATTACTGAGGCTGTTGGCTTAGTGAAAGATGGAGAAAAAGGAGAAAATACTCATGAAGTCAGTAATAACATCCTAAGCACAATTCAACTTTAAGATGACTTTTTGGACGTTTACGGTAGAATCAAGTGCGCACTTGGTAATTATTTCTGTCAGCGGAGCTACCAGGCACCTATACTGTATCGTACCGATGCAAGCGAAGTATGTGGCTACGTTGAATACAAATACTGGCCACCACAAGTACTTCTGGCGAGACACGTTTGTGCCAAGGCGTTTGAAAAGAGCAAGAAAGCTATTTTGATGGACCAGATAGGAGAGCAGAAAAGCACAATCACCGCTGCAGATGTCTTGGAATAGCCCTCGCTCTTTGACACAAAGTTTCGGCCAGGGATTTGGAGCTGAACTGCCACGGCCAGGTCAAACATTGCCTGGGCATGAACTTGCCACAGTACTGCACTGGCGAGTGAAAATCCTAAAGCAATTATTACAAAAGCCTCATCCGCATATAGTCGCTTGAAGGCCCGAATCCTTGAAAAAAAAGCGAAGTGAAACACAGATGGTCGCAATTGTGAAGCCGCCCCAAATAACACTCTATATAGTTATCCTTGTTAGCGTAATTACCTTTTCGAATGCGTGCTTTGGCTTACCAAGAACGCTGGCATATTCACCTTCGTTGGTGCGACTCTCGCGACCTGTGTCGAGCTGCCTGAAGTTGTAGACATGGTGAATAGCGTCGAAATCCGAACACAAGAATGAATGGGCTTAGAATGGAGAGCCTATACAAACTTTAGAGAAATTTATCGAAGGAATACCACGAGTTTGTTACTTGACTTTTGTAGGAGATGAGATGTATGGGATTTGAGCCTGGGGATAGGATGAGGAGGCCTTTGGGGTAGGAAACAACTTTTATGTCAGCTACAACTATTCCAACAAACTGCAACCTAGGTTTCTGCTGCACCTCCGGTATGTAACCCAAGGTGGGCACGTGAACCTAGTCAATATTCGTTGACCTATATAGTGGTGACCATGTGGTTGAAGATGGCATGCATATGCATCCTAAAGCTAGGCTCAAATCTCTTGAAAGCGTACATAACTAATGCAATCTGCCCGAGCCGTATTGCGCCGGTTTATTGCATAGTGATTGATCTAATCACCGCGATGCTGAATTTGGATCCCTTTTACGGAGGAAATACACATTTCGCGATCAAGTTTAAAACAAGTCTCGTTATGGGCATAATATCAAAGCTATTGGATTCAAAAAGTACTCGGGCAGTTCCGACGGCACTGCGTAGGTGTTTTCAAATACCCAACTTTATAGAATAATGAGACTGACTAAAGAGCTTTGAGGTTGGTGATTACACCCATGCCTTTCACAGGCCCGGTGATTCCAAGGGAAGGAGTAGATTCATCAAGAGTTGGAAATTCCGTATTTGCTCCCTCGGCTAGCTTGAGATCAAACGGGGAAAGAGTATAGCAACAAAAGAGTAAACTTGCTCCTTAGCCATGACACGCCCGGGGCAACAGCTGACTCCACCACCAAAAGGTCGATAGGAAGAGTGCTTGGGCAGGCTCTTATTTGCAATAAAGAGCTCTGCATCGAAAGATCTATAGTCTTGACCCCAAACATTCTCGTTCATATGGAATTGGCGGGACGGCATAAGGATATTAGTTCCGGGTTGTAATAACTTATTCCAAATCACTGTTACCTTTAGTACTTTGCGGCTCATCGTGGCTCCACCATTCAACCGTAATGATCCATGAAATGCACCGTCCAGAGAAGGCGAGTTAGCACAAAGATGCTTGATATCAAGCCCTCCATCTTTCTAAGCTGCGTTTATTTTAGTGTGAACACGTTTTAGAAGCGTTAAATTGAAGATAAGATGAGTAATAAGTATTTGTTGGAGTTTGAACTTTAAATTTTAGTATTTCTTTTTTATCAGAGAATAGTTGCACTTACGCCAAGTATATCAATAGAAGCATGCACGCTCCGCTCTCGATATCAATACCAACAATCTCTTGAGCTTTTAAAAATCTGTTTTATGCCCCAAGCTTGGCCAATGCGCTGTTCTTCGGGTAGAGTAACGAACTGCTTCGCCGTATTGGTCATGGCACGGCGCGCATTGGTGGCCCTGGAAGAGAGTAACCCACTGTAAGGGCGGTGCTATTTCAAGGTATTTGAAATTCTTCATCTGATTTGATTCCCGAGGATAATTGTTAGATAGTGGTTTTATTAGTTGATATACCTAGATGCCACAAGCCTACTCGGTTTTGCATACTGAATGCAGACCAAAAGCATCTCAAGGATAATATGGCGTATGTGTCTTTAATAATGGCAATGAGCCTCTAACCTTATACATCATATATATCCTAAAAGTTCCTAACAGTACATGACAAGCAAGTGTCTCTGATAATTGCAACACAGAACATGCTACAGTACAAAATGCATGTTAGTAAGTCTAAAATGAAAGGTATAAAAATTAAGAAGAAAAAGGTTGGTAAAAATCTGCGAATTTACTATCATGTTAATTAATTATAATTTAGATTTGGTTTTTTTCCCCGCTGAATTGCAGTATTGTATCAATCATGACTCCATTCTACTATGGCTCATAGACTAGGGTTATGTCTTGGCATGACTCAGAAAAAGTGAACAGCCTCATTCGCCTCATTCATTACGTGAGAAGATTTATTTTTAAAATCGTCTATATATCAGTCAAGATGAGTCGATAGTCCTGGGCCACCTATACGGAAAGAAAATGATTTCGCAAGGACAGTATCGAACTATGATCAACGGCAGACGCTGTCCGGTATGCAGCGTAAAAACATATACCTCTGGACGCACCGGCACGAAGTCACTCCAGACCGATACCTCAAGCAAGATAGAAAATCTACTCCGAAACAGCAAGCGAATAAGAATATTCCGATTTCTAGACCTTAGTGCTGAATTACGTATTAAAATCTATGAACTTTGCATCTTCTCCGCCTGTATTTGCCCACCAACGGATGCATCGCTTATTCCGGCTCGCATACCGTATACCCACACCAATCCCTTCACACGAAAAATATCAGCTCTCGTTGCGGGGCATAATATCAGCATCGACGGAATCGGCGCTCTTCCACTTCTGTTCACGAATAAACAGATTCACAACGAGGTGATTCCCCTCGTGTATCAACGTTTCGATTTTGTGGAGATTGTGCCCGTCATCGCCCGTCAGATTCATCGTGCGAACTCGCAAATTTATAGTCAGGCACCATTTACCTTCCGATGGCCTGAACTGCAGTCCGTTTCCACTCTGAAGATCAAACTTCTAAACGAGATCGTCCGTACACCTGGGGTGAATTGGAGGGAGGTCTATTTTAGGGAAACCCGCAATTCAATCTGGCCTAACATTCCGGGCATGATTCAGTGTATCAAAAGCATGCCTTCTCTGAAACGACTTGAGATCACGGATCAGATTCTAGGTGACCCAGCATTGACTTCAAGCAGCCCACAATTGTACGATGACGCATGTTGGGCTTGGCTGATGGCTCTGTATGAATTAAAGAACGAAGAACTGGAAGTTGTGGTTGGATTTGGTAACTCGGGACGATGCTCAAAAATCTATCAGAATCGATGGGAGGCTATACTCGCAGAAGGAGCTACAAAAGCAGCGTTAGATCTGACGGCATTAGATACTGATTTGGGCCATATAGCGATCTGAAGAAGTCACTATATCGAATAAACAAAATCTCAAGAGGATTCATGAACTTGGAGCTGAATGTTACTGATTCTAGTTGACCTGACTGATATACCTTGGTCAATTTTTTCTGTGTTAACTCCAAATCTTAGCCGTTGCCAGTGAGTTGCTGTGGCCAATTCGGGGGGCAGCTCCCAGTAAATACCAACCCACTCGTCGCCTGATTCTGGATATTGCTTCCCAAATACTTGACCGCCCCACCCCCATTCTTCTGTTTGATATCAACATTCTTGAATGTCAGATTCCTGCACGGCGCTGCGGCACTACAGTGAATGCCTGCTCCGATGTTATACCTTGATGTCCCGGTGATGTTCTCCCAGTGGACATCCGAAATCGCAAGGCGAGAAGAGTCACAATTCTGCCCCGTATATATGCATGGCGAGATATATATGGGTTGGTTTACGTCTGTGAAACGAATATTCTGAAAAGTGACATTCTTGACATATCCAGTCCCCGGATAGGTCTTGATCCAGGCGGCGTTCGAACTGTGTGTCAATGTAACGTTGTTGAAGAATACATTCTCAACATAATCGGGATTCTGTGCTTGCGATCCAATGCTACCTATGACCATCCCGCCGGACTCATAACAGACGATATTGCTTACGTGGATATTTGTGCTATTGCCCTTTGCACAGATGCAATCCTAGACCTTATTAGCTTAGGTCATCCATGCACCAGAGGTGCGACTTACATCGCCAGAGGTCACTACCCAGTTCTTTAAAACTACGTTCTTTGAATTCCATGTATTCGTACCATCAGTATTCACAGTTGTCCACTGCGAGTTCGACGTCGCATTCATATCCAAATTAGTCATTGTTACATTATCCGAATACGCAACAAAGGTGTGCCTATCGATCCCATCAGCACCACACTTCAAACCCGCGTCTCTTTCCCTTTCGGTCCCCAGATATTCTCACTCACCAGAACTGCGGCTGTCGCCAAGTAATCCCGTCAATCAAAATATTCTTGGCCCGCCAAACTGTCAAGCTTATCGGCCGCCCATTCTGGTTCCCCTGGTTCTTATTCTGATCATACCACAACTGTCCATTCCCATCAAATAGCGCCTTTCCATGGCCTCTTATGGTGATATTCTCGCCTCCTACTCTCCATGCCGTGCTTCTTCCTGCGTATGTGACTGAAATACTATTACTCAGCCAGTATTGGATATTGGCTGACCAAACGAACTTTCCAAGGATGGATATGTCGACGTTTTGCAGAGCGATCATGTCCATCACTTTGCCGATGTAATATGTGCCTGCAGTAAACTCAATAGACCCGTTCTTTCCACATCGTTTGTAGGCATCTAGGATTTGGGTGCTGTCGTCGGCCGATGAGCCGGTTCCAAGAGGAGTCACGATGCATGCATTACCTGTTTGGTTTATTGCTGCTGAAGCTGCAGTGATTAGCAGCGAAAAGGCCGGAAAGATCCCATTCAGTAACATCTTAGATACTGGAAGCGAAATATTCAAAACCCGTTAAACTCCTACTTAGAACTGAGTCGGACATCTCGATGCCCTTCTTTTGAATGAAGTCCATCGGCAGTATGCACCACGTTTAAATAATAGCCTACACTGCTAGCCATGCGGATCTGGGGATCAGAATGTGGAGAATGCGGGGAGCAGACCGATAAAATCCCCGTTTTGGATGTTCATATGACCAGGGTTGGAATTGCATTGAGGCTGATTTGGTTATCTTCATCTATTTATTACCGATCCTGCAAGTACCGAACAGACGCTTCCCACATTGAGCTTAAAGTCAATATACATATTTGTCTTGGCCATATATCCTCCAGATACATGGTTACAATTATTCCGGAGTAAGATGCTCGGTTGAAACCTTCTTCTGGCTGAGCAAATGTAAACATTTAACAGTTAATAGAGATAATGAAGCAACCTGAGTGTCAAGTAAATGGATATGGAAGGTCTGTTCTACGCTCTCTACAGCTACGAAAACTAACTAACTTAGAACTGTGTTTACTTTACACCCTAGCCAATACGATGTAAAAATGGCAGCCGCAATTACAACTATAGATATCGTTCCAAGGCCCGGACGAAAACGTCTAGCATTTTGAGCATCTCTGTTGGCCGATTAAATTCTTCTTTCCGAGAAAATATGTTACGTAACGCCTCTGGATTGCAGAGCTGCAGCCAATTCTTTCGATGGGTTACGAAGATGAATGCATCTCCCATCTCCTCTTGCGCTTTATAGCGATCTTGAACTTCCCATCCGCCAGTTGAAGTGCATGAAGTTATTTGCGCTCAAGGGTAGGTGTTTGAGAAGCGAGAGGACCGCCGTGTCGATGCATATCCATGCTGGATTGCCAGAATCTATCGGCAAGATAACGAGAGGCAATTCGGTCTTTTTGGCATGGTGATAATTCGCGGCTAGACAATATAATGCATAGGTTATCCGAGTCAATGAGAAGGTAATAAAGGCTATCACAATCAGATGCGTCGTCATGTTGTAGGGGCGTTATATGGCACCTTAATTTCAAAGATGAAGTATTTCTAGTTATTGTGACAGCAACAGGAATGGCGGAAAGTCTGGAGTCACCTGAGAAAAGACAAAAAAAAAAAAACTGACTTACGGAGCGACTACGGGTGCTTTGCTTTACGTGCATGAGTGGAACTGAGATGCGGTGAATAAGTACTAGGCGTAGCAAAATGTTGCAAATGTCGGCATTTAGCCGCCGCAGTTGAAAGTTCTATGTAATATATGTACGTTCAATATGGCGGGCCCGGCTTTTATTCCTGGAGATCTCTAAAGCGGCAAGCGTTTGGCATCACTGCTATCCATTTGTGGTCGCATCATCTTCTGTAGATGTGACTCGAATTTCAGGTATGGAGTCAATATAATCAATGAAAGAATGATTAGAGCCTGGACTCTTATATAGCTAGCTACATTAATTTCAGTCATATTTGTTCTATTTTCAACTTACGGCATCAACAACTTGACTAGATTTAAGCACCTTCACATACCCTCGTCTGTTAGTATGCATTTACGACCACTTCTCGCTCTCAACCACTTTTTACCCAGCCATATTCAATACCCCCTTCAAAGCTTTGAAGAATACAAATACACCTCGTGCAAGAATGTAATCCTTATTCTTTGTCTTTTTCTAGCTATTATAGCAAGAGCAGTATTTAGTATTCAGAAACTTGATTGGAAAGATTGTGCGTAATTTTGAAAATATTACCGAAATCTTGATTATACGCTGTGTACTAAATTGAATGTATAGGAACAATTCTTTGTGCCTTTGTATATGATCAATTAGGAATATATTGTGGTAAGCATATCTCGTCTTTCTTCTTTCTCTTTCACTTTCCATTAGAGATAATCATGCTAACACAAGCTCAAATATAGCTTGGAATTTGCTACTTTCGTCTGCTCACCACTTATATCATTCCGTAATTCCGAAATAGGGCTCCCTGTAGGCCGAAGTATATGTGGGAAATGCCTGTGCTTTACCACCATACAGTCTATTAAGATAATGATATGAATAGTCCGACGCGACAAGCACCGTCAGGTGTCAGTTGAACCCAGACTCCTAATTATAATAAAGCACAACCAAGAATTATACAGTCTCCATATGTGAAAATAAACATATTTCAGTAAACAAGGCTTACAAATGCTTACTCTTCCCGAAAGTGTTGCTCGGGGTCTGATCTTCCTTAGCCATTGTTTGCGGCATGACTTTGTTTCGCTGCTCTGCAGCCTTCTTAATGTTCAGCCATTGCATACTGCATGCGAATGGCAAGGGAGCGAAAGCAGCAGAAAGAGCATATGCCATGAAATTACGAATCGCATCTGCGTAAGCCCTGCAGATGGCAGCAAGAACTGCGATTGACGGACCTGTGAGGCTCTCAAGACCTGTGGCGCCAACTGCAATGACTGTAGCTGGAGAGAAAGCGGTGGTATGCAATGGTATGCTTGATTTAAGTTCTGAGAGGAACAAACTCTGTGCGACGGATACTGAGAGCGCTCTGGAACTTGTTCAGCATATTAGATAGAGGCACATGATTTAGGAAAACATACGCTCCAAGTTGGTACATAAAGACTGCAATAGCTAAACATGGTTAGAAGATGTCCATAACTGCTGGTAAGGTAACTTACCATACCATTGACGGTTGGTATATCATGTTCACTGCATGGATGTTAACCTGGATTGCTCATTTTTATCCAGGTTAGTTCGGGGTACCTTGAGACCACCTGTAAGGCAGTGTACAGGAGTTGTTGAGCAATACCGGTTCCCAGACCATTGATCACCATAAAAGCACTCAATCGAGCCGTGGATGTGTTGGTATCGATAGTAGTCAGGAGTCCAGCACCGACGATTGCAACCATTGTTCCTGCAATCATGTAGGGCACCTACGAACCATTAGCCTTATTCTAGGCAAAAAAAAAAAGGCCTGCTTTGCATAATAACCCTACCTTGTCACAACTAATCCTGCAATTACTAGCCGTATGATCTGTGGCAAAACTATAGCAATGGATCGGACACCACTCTCAATTGCTGTAACACCTTGAATGGATTGAAAGTATATTGGAAGATAGTAAGCATACTTGATCACAAAACGATGGTTTAGTGTTAGCTTTGCGCATGTATTTGTAGATAGAGCAATTTTTTGAACTCCCTGCAAAGCTAGACATGCCTAGAAGCATAGGAAAAGGCTACCCATAAGGATTGGTTGCTGTCGGAGTATCCAAAGTGGGATGGTAACAGTCAAAGTGTAAGTCAACACAGCTTGGCAGTCCATGATGGTGCCGCGTAGGAGTCGAAAATAGGCAAGGACGACCTAGGAAGCTCACTTGAGCACCGAATCAAAGCATTAAAGTGATCCTAGTACTTTAAGCCCCTCTTTGTATATTTGGGCGGCGCAGTAGTTTGAATCCTGCGGATATTACGCACTAACAGGGTAGTATACTGTGATGCATGTGTTGGCATGCATTATTACTATTAGGAAGGAAGACCAGAAATGTAACGACTCAAGTATGGATCACAGCAATCGAGTGGGAAGCTCCGACAGTGCAAAATACAGCTTCAGTTATACGGGAATAACTAAAATGGTTGCAATCGTCTGAAGAGAGAAGAAAGGGGAAAGGAGGATCTAGTAAAGGCAGGTTGAGAGGAAGTATGTACCTGAGGCTCCCAATACGAAATGATGATATATTCTACAAGAAAGGGCACTCCGATAGTAAATCCGAATGTGGTCAAGATCCTCGTTAATTTCTGCATGTCCGAATGATTGTATCCAGTGGCTAATATAGTTCCATAAATATCGATCTCCAAGGAAGAGCATCACAGCTGGTCAATGCGGTGCGAATGGCGGTAAGCATTCATCGACCATTTACCCCGCCACGGACTGAAAGGTGCTATACGGATTGACTATAAGCGACCTACAATTTGACAGGCTCGCATAGACTTGCATATGCAAAGATAACGTAGAAGTCCAAGCACAGTAAGACTTGCATGCCCTTAGCCAGAGTAAGCTTCCTCAAAGTTAAGCTGGCGTAAAAGGTAGCGGGTTTCAGCGAATGAGATCTGGAGAGGTGCCCTAAAACAGCCCTAACGAGCTCGAGAACAAGGAGCAGACGGTCCGTGCCGTGCAACGCCATCGTACTACAGTAAACAAGGCAAGGTGTGACTACAAACAGCCAAAGCCTTATCTTAAAAGGCTTGATCAGCGCGGAACAGGGTGGGCGCTTGTTTCGAGTCACGTGTTGAGTAACTCTGATGTGACCAGGTGGCGCAGCTTTCAAGTCAATATAATTCAATGAGCATGCTCTAGTCGCTGAGGTTGAGCGGCATCTCTTGGCAGTGGACATTTCGACTTTTTATAGACTAATTTGAAGAAGGGAAATTGTAACAATGGTCAACCCAACTTCAGCCCAGCCGCCACCGCCGTCAACAGTAGCCGGAGCTCAAACCCGGCGCCTTGCCTGCGATAGATGCCGTGGGCACAAGCTCAGGTGTGAACGCGCATCCATGACATCAGATTGTCAGCGATGTTCGAGAGCGCGAGCCGAGTGTATCACAAGCCCAGTTCATCGCATAGGAAGACCGAGCATCTCCAAAAGATTTCCCGAGCCCTCAAGCGCTGAGCCAGAGTCGGGATCAGCATTAGCCCCAAGCTCCGACACGGTTGCGGGTGACCTAGCCTTGTTTCATAGGGGCCGGGAAGCCGAATCTTCCTCTATCGATCAATCCCTGATATCCAGCAATGCCGAAACTACTGACTCCCCTCGCTTTCTTGCACCTACACCAACTGACGAGATTAACGGCGACTACCCGGCCAATGATCTTCTCGCTGACTCGCAGAACCCATTCGAAGCACCTGACTGGTCCTCTGACTTTGGCAACCAATTCAATGCTTTCGATGTCGTCAATGCCAATACCAGTCCCCTTGGAAGCGCCACGAACCGAAGTCGAGACGAAAACCCCTTGAGTGATATGGACTTCTCCTTTGACATGCTAGCCGCCTTCTCCAGCTCCGTGAAGACACATGCCTCTAGAGAAATGGAAAACGAGATGCCGGAGCTGTCACCTATTGCTATCAGAGAAACACAGTTGCAGAAACTTTCGGCCCTTAATGCCAGTTTGTCAGCGCAATTGAATCGAGTTAGCGATGGTCAATTGGGTAATATATTAGCATTCTCGCCGTGCAAACCCGACCTATATGGCCAGAGTCCGAGTCACCCTATCGGGAGTCTGTTGGATAGCTCTGAGAAGTTTGTAGAACTACTGGGATATTTTTTGAACGTCTCGTCCGGTGTCATGCCTTCGGATACACTCCAGTCCGGAAACGGGGAAGGAAGTGATTCTGGAACTCACAGAGATGCAATAATGGGTGCAAGAAATGTTTCCCCCATATTAAGCCAACCCGAGACCAGACCTTCCTCATTTGGGCAGTTTACCTCCTCAACGTCTGTACCTAGTCAGCAGGGACAAATCAGTGCCAAAACTAATGGTTCAGATTATTGGCAACCGGACCTCTCTACCTTTCTTGCAATGCTGGCTTGTTACGTCTCTCTCGTCCGCATTTCAAAATTCGTATTTGCACATGTGCACATTGCTCTATTATCTTGTCCGTCGCCTCGTGGCAAGGCACTCACAACTCTGCCAAGCCTCCAATTTCCCGGCTTCAAAATAAGTGGGGACAGGCATCTTCAGGTAAAGCTGGTAATGCAAGCGATTAAGCACAGCTTCGACAAGATTGAGAAAGCATTGGCTGAGATAGATACACGTTGCAACGGCGCTAACGATGGGGAGCGTGGTATTCTTGAGACGGTGATCAAGAAGGAGGCTATGGAAGGCCGAGATAGCCATATCGGCCGTGTGCCACCACTCTCCGAGACAATGAAGAATATCGATTATTTCATGGCTAAGAGTGCGGCGTGGTAGGTTAGTGGCATCGGTAAGCCAGCGAGGCCTGCATGATTGATGATTATGATATAACGATTATGATAGCATAATAAGATATCTCATGTAAGGCACTTTCTTATCCTAAACATGCTACTTTACATGCGAATCATTGGTTTTCTTCTTTGGCTTGTTCGTTCAATCTCGATTATCAATTGGCAACTCAACTCTTAACCATTGAGCGGCGGTTGCCAAGATCGATCAAAGATCACCTGTTACTTCTAGTTTGATTTAAGAGGTCGGCTAAATGAGAAACTCGAATAGAGACGCCAAAGTGATGCGGGACTGAACCATCGGAGTGCATACATGATTTTGCGATGCATTTGACCTGCCCAGATATTCTCTTATAGATCCAAGCGAAAATCCTCAATTGGTTCTATCGAAACCTGACTTCTATTATGAAATACCAAAAGGCACTCATACAGTTCTCTGGACTGCTACTAGTCATATCTTTTCGCGGATCACACGGCGGAATTTCACCATCGTATCTGGTCTAGCCCAGAAGCCTTGAAATCTCGCGTCACGCTCCCAATTCATAGTCTGATTGCTCAGCTCCATATCAAAATGCCAGACTAATTTTGCCAATATGATCCTTGCTTCCAGGTATGCCAGATTAATCCCGATACAGGCTCGCGGGCCTTGTGAGAATGGTTTGAAAGCGTCTCTCAAGTCCTCGTTATACGCATGGTCATAGTCGGGGTGGGAATGGGGAAGCCAGCGTTCAGGATGAAAGTCCCGCGCGTGTTTGAAATTCGCCTCCGAGTGGGTCATGCTCCAAAAGGATGTTGAGCAGACAGTCTTTTCAGTCTTATTAGTTGAGACACGATGCCGGGAGATTAGGGGATACGCACGCCTTTAGGGATGAATTCTCCATCTACCAACGCCCCTGGACTTATTCTCGGAAGCCCAAAAGAAGCTGGTGGGAAGATACGAAGCCCTTCTTCCACAACCGCACAGAGATATTTCAATCGCTGTGTAGAACTACCATCTATCTGCCCTGCATCATCATACGAACCTCGTATCTCTTCAGCTAGTCTCCTCATCTGTTTTGGATTTTTCAGCAGATAGTATGTCGTGGCTGTCAGGAATATTGACGTAGTGTCCGAACCCGCGACGACCAGAACATTGGCTTGCGCTAGCATGAACCGCTCCGATGAATCTGGTGATTTTTCTGAGAGAAGATTAGAGAAAAAATCTACCCGAAGGATTTTCTCATTTTGAGCAATACGCGCTTGCACCTTTTCGCGGCTGTAGGCCATATGGCGGGTTATCTGTGACCAGAAATTCCAAGGCAAGGCTATTATTATGAGCGGTTTGAAAAGAGGAAAGCGTCGGAACACTTCGAGAAGCGTCACGAGAAATCCTGCATCGAGAATCGTGCTTATCCAAAAATGAGGTCTGGCTAAGTGGCTTTTTAGTACATGATGCTCTGGTCTATAGACCGGCCGTGGGTGCATATACCTTCTTTAACAGCGTCAAAGGAAACACCAAACGTAAGGTCGCCGATTACATCGAAAGTAAGCCAGTTGAACCACTGATTTTGTGAGCCTGCGAAGCACGTTGAGGGTGGAGGTTTCCTACATCTCCAAGGTTCACGCCTCCATCTATCGGACCGAATTTGGCTAGTTGATCAACGAATAAATCGACATACTTGTGAATCACGAACTCTTGATCTTTGAGCGCCGATGCACTGAATCCATGAGATAAGACTCTTCTGGTTTCTCGATGCCGTTCTGGATTACGCTCCGCAACGATTCCAGGTTCTTCCTGGCCAATTTCATAGAAAGTAGATTTCAAGAACACCTGGTCCTTCTTGCCGTGACCATATATATCTACATTCTGTCAGAAATATCGCGAAGAGGGGAAGGTGGGTTGAGTACCTTTGAAGCTTTGTGGTGTAACGAAGGAGAGCTCATTGGGTGCCACGCGGACAACGTTTCCTACGGAGTGTCAAAAGTGCCTGATGTCTATAACTTTCATGTTTTATAGAGAAAACAACCGTATTTCTTGTGTAGGTCCTCAACGTCCCATGGATATCGGCCAGCAACCCTGCTTCGGATGAGCGGTTTCATGGGTCAGGAAGTAGGGTGCATTTACCAGTGATATGCATACCAAATGTTCGAAATAGCTGCTAATCTAGGGCCGGGATATTTCGCTAGAGGATGAAGGAAGAGAAGGTAGGCGCTACGAAGAATTGCATATACAGCCATCTGTCATTCTTAGAGTTTTGATGCGAATTAGTGGGTTTTAGAGGCTCAACGAACTAATTTCAAGCCAAGGAACAGCACTTGAATAATGGAGATTTGTCGTAGTATCAGCCATGCTAGTTGTGAATTCGTAAGTCCTAAACTCGCAAGCTGCTCTCTCGCTTCTGCAATCTGTCTGAATATTTTAGGCATGGTGGCGGAAGAATGCTATTAGAGTTTAAAATGACCAACCAGTAGGGAAATCACCTTTATGATATTTCTTAGTTAAGTTGAGCGTGTAGGTCTGCATCAATTCGGACGACATATTTTAGTCTCTTCGGGGTGGGTTCTTGAGACCGAATATTCTGTTTGTAGAAAGGCGACGCCGAAAATCAACAGGCCGAATGGCCGAACCACCGGTGGGGTATTTTACAGAATTACACCAATGAAAAGTGCAAAGATAAACATAATCATCAAAGAGCTCTAATGAATTGGGGAATATAGACTAACCGGGAACTTCCGAGCTACAGGTTCAGAGCTTGAATATAGTAGGCGTTTATTCTTCTCAAGTAGTGTTGATGGTTTATAACTTAGACACCTTCATCTATTATTGATTGAAGTATCTGCTTGTGTATCATCTCGGTCAATTGGAGCCTTCATCTACTGACATTTAAAAGGCTCGGCATAGTTGAGATTGACCAGAATGTATGCAAAGATGCTTATCTGACCTTTAAATATTCACCAACACTTGTTTAACTTTAACCTTAATATATGTGTATAATTACGTAAATGATATTGTTTTGAAGACACACGGAAATTCAGGGAAGTAAGCCGTATGCACCTATCGTTGTTCAGAGTAACATCAGCAGCCAGGTTCCCAGATGTTCAGAGAAAGCCGCCTTATTACCCAACTGATCACCCACTATGCCTCTGCGAATTCCCAAAACCTGTTGCAAACATTCCAACTATGTAACAACATCAAATACGAACCAAAATATATGGGAGAGATGTCGAGAATCTGATATCACGTGATATCACCGCGATACAAACATGCCGGCTTGAAATGTGACATATTCTCCTCCCCTCTCTCTAAACCTCTTATCGCCTACGTAGTAAATGACGGTTGAATGTACCAATCATTCTACTATATATATTCGGCTTTCTCGCATCAATCGCGCTGCCCGCCTGATGACGTTCATCGGCGGCTTAAGCCACTATCACCGAATTCCTTCACATTTCCGAGATTGAGTTTAAAATTCGTAGCGATGATGATCGCCAATATGAGAGAAACGGATACTAGCTTCGGCCTTAGACTCATCAAGCCGACCATATTTTTGTCGGATGCACTTTTCGGTCAGATTTTCTATGTCCCTGTCAACACGATATCGGTCCAGCACCTACCAGGATTGTAACTTTTTTATATCGGTGTAATTGAGTAGCTGAACTTATATTTTATCATTTCATTGACTTTTGTGTATATATTTCAGACCCAAACGGCTTTCGCAAGCAAAATCTAGAACAACTTGAACGTATTGCATCTGTGGTTAACCAAAATCTCTTCGTCATGCTGCCTCAACGCCGTGAACCAATCGCCATTGTTGGGAGCGGATGCCGCTTTCCAGGTGAAGCTTCCTCGCCAGCAAAGCTTTGGGAGCTTCTTCGTGACCCTCGTGATGTTCTTCGACCCATCGATCGCTTCGATACGAGCGGATTCTACCATGCGGATGGGATGCATCACGGAAGTAGCAATATCAAGGACTCCTACTTGCTGTCTGAAGACCACCGCCTATTTGATGCACAATTTTTCAATATCAACTCTGTGGAAGCAAACTCTATAGATCCTTCCCAGAGATTGTTATTGAAAACTGTATACGAAGCTCTAGAGTCAGCAGGGCTCAAACTTGAGAATATGCGAGGGTCTTCAACCGCAGTCTATGTTGGCCTCATGTGCGAAGAATACAGCCAGGTTCTTCTCCGAGACCTGGATTCTCTGCCAACGTACTTCGCAACAGGTACCGCACGCAGCATCATATCCAATCGCATTTCTTATTTTTTTGACTGGCATGGTCCATCTATGACGATTGATACCGCTTGTTCTAGTTCTTTGGTGGCAATACATCAAGCTGTTCAGACACTGAGATCTGGAGAGTCACGAGTCAGACCCTATTGTTAACTTCATTAGCCCACATTTACTAACTATTAGTTTAGACGGCAATTGCTGCGGGTGCCAATTTGATCTTGGGGCCTGGTAAGTTCAGTTCTCCTTAAGGGGCCCATATCGGCCGTTTGACTCAGTCACGTTAACACTCATATTAAACAGAGGCTTATATTGCGGAGAGCAAGTTGAAGATGCTGTCTCCTGGCAGTCGATCCCGCATGTGGGATGCAGATGCTGATGGATATGCTCGCGGGGATGGTATCGCAGCGGTAGTCCTGAAAACGCTGAGCAACGCTATTGAAGATGGCGATCATATTGAGTGTATTATTCGGGAGACCGCGGTAAATCAAGATGGAAGAACCAAAGGAAGTAAGTATCATGCCTCATCTTTAGGGCACTTCTCCACTGAGGCATTAGATCGTAGACCCAGGATGGGATTATTATTCTCTTCCCGCCTTGCCTTTGATTCATCAAGACTTTGCTAATTTCTTGCGCACTTTTCGTAGTCACAATGCCAAGCGCTATAGCCCAGACTTCGTTGATCCGCGAGTGCTACGCCAAGGCAGGACTCGACATTTCAAAAGAAGAGGATCGCCCACAATACTTTGAGGCACAGTAAGTCATTAAGTAATTTCCCTGGATTAATCTACTTAGTTCCAATGTTCTAGTAGGACATGTTTCTGTTTTAGCAAGGCATGCTTGCCATTTTTCAACACTTTCCTTCCTGAATTTTGAATACTGACTCCAAGGATTTCAGCGGTACAGGAACACCGGCGGGTGACCCAATTGAGGCCGAAGCAATCAGTCGCGCATTTTTCGAGTTCCAGGATGAAACTCCAGTTCCTGAAAAGAAGCTATACGTCGGCTCTATCAAGACTGTGATTGGCCATACCGTAAGTAATCGGGTTTGACCAATTCCTTCTCATGAATCCTGAAGGAGAGAATGTCTCGTCTAATATATCACTTTAACTTGCCCTCTCTTATTGCTTTTTACTAATAGATACTGACTCTGAGATTTCGAAATTTAGGAGGGCACCGCTGGAATTGCGTAAGTGCACAAATACATGCCTCTTGCTATTTCAACCACAGGCACTTAACTGAAGCTCTATTATACAGCGCTGTTCTCAAGGCATCTCTTGCACTTCAACATGGAGTGATCCCACCAAATATGCTTTTTAACCAGCTGAATCCATCCTTGCAGCCCTTCTATAAAGACTTAGAGATAGTTACTGCCACAAACCAAGAATGGCCAACTGTTGGCGATGGGCTTATTCGCAGGGCAAGTGTAAACAGTTTTGGATTTGGAGGCACAAATTCTCACATCATTCTCGAGAGCTATGAGAGCGTCTCGATATCAGATTCGAAGATATTGGGACCTCTCACACCTTCCATTCCCTTTATATTTACAGCAGCCTCTCAGCGCTCGCTCCTGAAGCTTCTAGCTTCTTACTCAACCTACCTAAAAGCCCACCCACTAACGAATCTGCGCGATCTTGCTTGGACACTCAGCGCTCGAAGGTCGAACCTTCCTATTAAAGAGACATTCCCCGGAGTGTCTATTGAATCTCTCTGCTCCAAGATAGATGCCTACGTTGAACTTAACAAAGGCAAAGCAGAACAGAATCCGCCCAAAGCGTTTCAAACAAGCCCTCGAGTCCTCGGAGTGTTTACCGGCCAAGGAGCTCAATGGGCAGGTATGGGTCGAGAGTTGATTTTAGGGTCTAATTCTGTGCGAAAGACTATAGATGATCTAGAACTGTCACTGGGACAATTGCCAGTAGATGATCGCCCCTCTTGGTCATTGAAAGATGAGCTACTGGCTGATGGGAAAACATCTCGTCTTGCTGATGCAACCCTTTCCCAACCCCTCTGTACAGCTCTCCAAGTCGTATTAGTTGATCTTCTACGCAGTACTAATGTACAACTTGACGCGGTTGTTGGCCATTCTTCAGGGGAGATTGGCGCGGCCTACGCTGCAGGCTACATTTCTGCAAAAGATGCTATACGAATTGCCTACTATCGTGGACTCCACTCAAATCTAGCAACCGGCAAAGGCGGTATGACTGGGGCCATGATGGCTGTGGGGACTTCACCCGAAGACGCCCTGGAGCTTTGCAGCCTACCAGAGTTTGAGGGCCGGATTACAGTGGCAGCATACAATTCGTCCGAAAGCGTGACGCTCTCGGGTGATGCGGACGCAATAAATGAAGCACAGATCATTTTTGAAGAGGAAAAGAAGTTCACTCGAGTGCTTCAAGTCAACAAAGCTTACCATTCGCATCATATGATCCCCTGCTCAAAAAAGTACATCGAATCCATCCAAGCATGTGACATTCATTTACAAACGCCTCCACACAACGCTAGTGCTTGGCTCTCTAGTGTTTCTGAAGATTCAATATCATCTAATTTGGACGATCTAAGGGACGTCTATTGGAACAATAATATGCTAAAGACAGTTCTGTTCTCACCAGCAGTTGAGATGGCAGTCGCCGAGAAGGGGCCTTTCGATCTTGCAATAGAGATCGGACCACATCCTGCATTAAAGGGACCCGTCGTTCAAACTATCAAGGATCTGATTGGTGGGGAGTCCATTCCATACTGTGGTCTTCTTAGCCGAGGAAAGAATGACATAGAGTCATTTGCAGATGCTCTAGGGTTTATCTGGAAGATGACCGATGGTAATATTGTTGATTTTCAGAGCTATGACAGGCGACTGATTAATGGCCCCAGTCAATCGCTCCTTAAAAACTTACCCACATACGCTTGGGACCACGAGCGGACATTTTGGCATGAATCACGGCTGTCCAAAGCATTCCTGACTAAACCAGCTCCCGTTCATGACCTCCTGGGTACTAGATCACCCGATGGTACTAAGGAGGAGCTTCGGTGGCGAAATTCGCTTCGTCCGCGAGAGATTTCCTGGCTTAATGGGCACCAGTTGCAGGGCCAGACAGTATTTCCCGCAGCAGGCTACGTTGTTTTGGCCCTAGAAGCTTCGAAAGCCTTAGTTGCAGGTGAAGAAATCCGCCTAATAGACGTGCAGGATCTCCAAATTCTTCAAGCCACGATTTTCAATGATGATGACGTTGGGGTAGAAACTTTAGTCACACTCACAAATATTCAACAGCCGACGAAAACTTCTCACACGGCATCATTCATGTTCTACACTGCTGCAGGAAAGGACTCCAATTCGATGACGCTCACTGCTACTAGTAGAGTTCAAGTTGTTGTTGGGGAAGCTTCGCCAAATGCTCTGCCAGCTAGAGGGAGTTCCCAACCAAACATGTAAGCAGCATTGGATCTCCTCTATGCTCCTTGTTCTCATCTGCAATCTTATGCATTTCCTGCATTTGGCAATGCTTTTCTCCAATTCTCCCTAGATATTACTGTGCTAACTGCTGAATTTCGTGTAGGATCGAAGTTAGTGCAGATCGCTTTTACTCCTTTTTAGGCGAGCTCGGCTATGGCTATAGTGGCCCATTCAGAGCACTCTCTTGCACCAAACGAAAACTGTAAGTACTCAATTTCTAATCCGTGGCACCCCCAGTAGGTGTATTTCATGAGAGAGTTCAGAGACTTAGGCACCGAATGCTATGGGCCTATTGCAATTTCTCCTCTCCGCTCCTTTTCAACCACTTCTGCTGCTACATATTGTATTAATTCAAGGTTATGATTTTAGAGGCATGGCCACGGGTCTAGTTTCAAGAGGTGCTAGCGATAGTGCATCAGAGCCTCTTATGGTCTCGCCTGCAATGCTTGACGCTGCAATTCAGTCTATCATCCTAGCTTTCTGTTATCCAGGCGATGGCCAACTCTGGTCCCTCCATGTCCCTACAAGCATCCGACGGGTTACAATTAACCCCTCTCTATGCTGCCTGAATGCGGACCAGGAGAGGCAATTGATATTTGATTCTGCCGTAGCCGACAACGCCTCAGGAGTCTACGGAGATGTCGACATATTCACACCACTTGGGGATCAGTGCATCATACAAGTGGAGGGCATGCATGCAGTTCCATTTTCCAAGGCCACCTCAGCACAAGACACACAAATTTTTTCAAAAATGATCTGGGAACGTGCTATTCCCAACGGTGAGGCCGCTGCTTATGATGGACGAGCAACTTCCGAGGACTACGAGCTTGCCTATATCTTGGAACGTGTCGCGTTGTTTTATTTACGCCAGATTGACAAGACAATACTTGAGACCGAACCACCAAGATCGGAAGGGCCCTACGTAGGATTTTTCAATTTTGCAACTCACATCTTGACTGTAGTCTCTCGTGGGAAACACTCATACGCCAAGAAAGAATGGATCAATGACAGCCAAGACCAGATTTATACACTGAGCAAGAAGCAAGTTCTTCCAAATACCTCTATCCCTTAGCCAGCTAACGACTGATTAGATTTCCCGAAAATGTAGATCTAAAGATCATGCATATTGTTGGCAAGTACATGCCGGCGGTTGCCCGAGGGGAGACGAACATTCTAGAACATCTAAGGGAAAACGATCTCTTAGATGAATACTACTCCCACGCAATGGGGATTTCTCAGTATACCAATTATCTTGCACGCATAGCTGGTCAAATTACTTTTCGCTATCCTCACATGAAGATCCTGGAAATAGGTAAGTTTAAAGACTCGAAAAGCCAACATTTCTAACTTTATTATAGGAAGTGGAACGGGGGGAGCTACGAAAGGCATCTTGAAGCATTTGAACAGGACATATTCATCCTATACTTTCACCGACATCTCGAATGGATTCTTTGAAAAGGCGCAAGGCTTATTTGAAGAGTATAAAGACAAGCTGATCTTCAAAGCGCTAGACATCGAAAAAGATATTGCGTCGCAAGGATTCGCCCCTCACTCATACGATATGATCATTGCCTCATTCGTTCTTCACGCAACTGCTAACCTAGAGAATACTTTGACCAATGTCCGTCAATTACTGAGGCCAGGAGGATATCTTTTGATGTTGGAGTTGACCAACAATAATCAAATCAGAACAGGATTCATCTTTGGTGCACTCCCAGGCTGGTGGCTAGGTGCTAATGATGGCCGTTTGTTGTCCCCTTGTGTTTCATCAGCGGAATGGGGCAAGGTGCTACGCAAAACCGGATTTTCTGGAATTGATACCATCACGCCAGACCACGATAGTCTTCCTTATCCCGCTTCCGTCATTGTGTCTCAGGCTATCGATGAACGAATCAGCTTCATACGGCAGCCACTCTCGACAAAAGCCCCGACTGTTGTTGAATTAACAATCATTGGAGGTACGACACTGAAAACCTCAAGATTGATAGACAATATCGTCGGTGTGCTGGGAGATCACTGCGAAAGTATTAGTCGCATAGACACACTAGAGACACTTAATCTAGAGGGAATATCTTCAAATTCTGTTGTTTTGTGTCTAGAAGATCTCGACAATCCTATTTTTAAAGCGATGTCTTCCGGAACCTTTTCTGGATTGAAATGTCTCTTCAACCAAGCGGGAAGCATTCTTTGGGTTACTCAGGGGTGTAGAACTGATGATCCTTTTGCAAACATGACGGTTGGGTTTGGACGCTCCCTCCTTCTTGAAATGCCAGACGTCCAGCTTCAGTTTTTAGATCTCTCACCGGATGAACTTCCCATAGCTGAAATTCTGGCAGAGTCGCTTTTGAGATTTCAGGCGGCCCACTCATGGATGCCAGAAGATCCGCTAGAGGCTCTATGGTCGGTGGAACCGGAGATTGCTTTCGACAACGGCCAATACCTACTGCCGCGGATACTACTCGATGACGCCAAAAATAACCGCTATAACTCTTCTCGACGCTTCATCACCGATGTTGTGGACCCAAGGAAGTTCCCCACGAGTATAGGGCATACTGGGACTTCGCATATTGTCGTTGCCGGTGAAAACTCCCTCTCTCTCACGTCCTTAACCCCGGAAGGATTTATTGCTGTAGAGGTACAGCACTCTATGCTGTTATCATTAAAGTTCTTATCTACCGGCTATCTGTTTCTCGTATCAGGAAAAGACTTGAAAAGCGGAAAGATTGTTGTTGCCTTATCGCAAACCCAAACGTCCATCGTCAAAACCCCCAAAAGCTGGTCAATCGACTGCCCAGCCCCAACCGAAGAGAGTATTGTCTTTATGCTCGTCCTCTTCATACATCTAATGGCTCTGTCTTTCATCAGCGCAGTTCCAGCTGGCGGTGTTATTGTTGTCCTGGAGCCGGGAAAGTTCATTGCACCGGTTCTGGCCGCTCGCGCCTTGGAAAAAGGCATAAAGGTTGTTTATATCACATCCCTCGATCAAAATAAGGAACCACCTTGGATCTTCATACACTCTCATACTCATCAAAGAAGTATCAGGGCTTTATTACCAACCTCCGTATCCTTATTTATCAATATTTTAGGCAGCCAAGCTCAAGAAGCTCGCATTATACCTTGTCTCCCACCAAACTGCAAGCTGGAAAGTACGGATACTATTCTTGGATATAAATCTTACATAGATCCGGTTTCCACTATATCAATTTCCGATATTTTGGCCCTCGCCTACAAAAATGCGCTCACAGAACCCTTCTTGCCGAATATGCAAAAGGTTCCTATTGTGGGACTGAATGATATCCCGAATCCTATCACAAATTTCAAAGGCCCTTCCGTAGTAGATTGGAGTTTATCGAATACGGCACGAATTATGGTTGAACCAGCTATGAAACAGCCTCTGTTCTCTGACGACAAAACTTATTGGCTTGTAGGTCTTACAGGTAAGTTGTCGAATATATATATATATATATATATATTTTTTTTTTGTAGGAAAGTTTCTGTATTTCTATGCCTCCCGCTCACCCACCGTTAGGTTCTCTAGGACTGTCCCTGTGTGAATGGATGGTGAGAAACGGAGCCAGATTTATTGTCTTGACAAGTCGAAACCCGAATATCGAAAAGAAATGGCTAGATACCATCAAGGCTACCGGTGCAACCATAAAAGTATTTGCTAAGTATGAGCACCTGGATGATCGCTGCACATTTTCTCACGCTAACATAATAAAGCGATGTCACGGATAAGGTGGCCGTCAAGGCAATGTATGAGCAGATTCGAAACACTCTTCCACCGCTAGCTGGTGTTGCACAAGGCGCCATGGTCTTACAAGATACTCTCATATCTGATATGAGTATCGAGCAAATGCACAAAGTTCTAAAACCAAAGGTAGATGGAAGCAAAAATCTTAATGAGATTCTCTCTGATTCGAAACTTGATTTCATGATATTCTTTTCGTCCGGCACTTGTGTTACAGGCAACCTAGGGCAGGCCAACTATGCAGCAGCGAATATGTTCATGACAGGGTTAGCTGCTCAAAGGAGGAAGAGTGGCCTTGTAGCATCGGTGATCAATATCGGCGTCATCATCGGCGTTGGCTATGTGACAATGGAAGTCAGTCAGGCACATCAGGATAACCTAAGAAAAGTTGGGCATATGTGGATGTCCGAACAGGACTTCCATACTATGTTTGCTGAAGCTATAATCTCTGGCCGTCCGGATTCCGGTCTTTCTCCAGAAATATTAACTGGGCTACGGATCACAAATTCTAACGATGACGACAAAACTATCTGGTTCCACAATCCCAAGTTTCAACACTTGATCACCCAAGAACTTGCTGATGCAGGGAAGTCTAGCGCCAA
Source organism: Chalara sp. BL73 (assembly GCA_918026815.1). NCBI lineage: Eukaryota > Fungi > Ascomycota > Leotiomycetes > Helotiales > Chalara > Chalara sp. BL73. The sequence goes on from CAKJVC010000207.1 coordinate 169,541, forward strand.
ATCTCGAATTTTTACAAAGGCTCTACTATTAGAGGCGACTAGTAAAGATGACGTCTACAATGTTCTGAAAGGTAAGCCAACCTATAAACACAGATTTTATTTGTAATTAACATTGGTGAAAGACTCTTTCTCGTTTAAGCTGCAGGGTCTGTTACAGCTAAATCTAGAAACTATTGGATCTATCATTGGGCTACGCACAGATGAGCTCGGTATCGACTCTCTGATTGCGGTGGAGATACGATCTTGGTTCTTGAAGGAACTTGCGATTGACATGCCAGTTCTGAAAATCCTTAGCGGTGCTTCTGTTGGTGACTTGATCGAGCACGCCCTCAAGACCCTACCTGAAGGACTTACACCGAATGTTAATCCGAATAGTGAGGTCTCTGGCTCTTCCAATGCCACTTCTGTAGTCACTCCACAGGCAAGCGAACCGCCTCTTCCACCCTCTCCAATATTCTCTAAATGTGTCATAGAGCAGTCCGCCGAAGACTCCTCTCTAGATGGGATTGAAATCTGTAAGTTGCAATTTCGTGAAGCGTTATCCCTTCCTTGGAATGTTGAAAAGTTTCTATATATTAAGGTATTTATGGTTCTAAACTTGGAATTGGCTTTAAATATACTATCATTCTTCAATACTGTTTACTCCAAAAGCTTAACCAGAACAAGCAATCTAATTTTGAGATCTTAGCCATAGATTCTGACCTTATTATGATTCCCCTATCCGAGAACGACGACTTGAAGTCGGTGGAGTCGCCAGTGATCATTGAATCAAACGACTTAACATTTTCAACCACAAGCAGCTCTCTGGCCGATTCCTTGTCCAGGGATGAGTCTTGCGATGAGACTGCATCACCGGCCAGCGTCTTACAAAGATCTGTGAGGATGTCATTCGGGCAGTCCCGGTTTTACTTCCTAATGCTCTACTTGGAAGATCCGACAACATTTAATATCTTTTGTTCAATGCGCCTCACAGGCAATTTACGAATAGGTGATCTCGAAAACGCAGTGACTTATGTTGGCTACCACCACGAAGCCTTAAGAACGTGCTTCTTCACCGACAGCGATCAGCAGCCAAGACAGGGTGTTCTCAGTTCGGCAGTTCTTCAATTGGAAAAGAAGTCTTTTCAGGACGACGATGGTTTGAGGGAAGATATTGCCGCCATGAAAGCACACGTGTTCGACCTTGAACACGGGCAGACAATGAGAATAATGCTCTTGTCCGACTCTAGAAAACCCGATACATATCAACTCCTCATCGCGTATCACCATATCAATATGGACGGTATCAGTTTACAAGTACTTATCTCCGATCTCGAAAGCGCCTACAACGGGTTACCTTTGAGCCGTGAAACCATCCAATTCCCAGATTATTCTACTCGCCAGCGCCGCGAGCACGAGAATATGAACTGGAAGAGTGATTTAGATTTTTGGAAACAAGAATTCCAGGAATGTCCGCCTCCACTTCCAATTTTTCCTCTTTCAAGAGTCACTTTGCGGCAAACTATGTCGGAATACAGTTCGCACAAAGTAGAAGCTCGAATCAGTCTGCCAATGGCCAAGATTATTGTGGATACCTGCAAAAGGCTCAATGCTACACCTTTCCACTTCTACCTTGCGGCTCTCAAGGCTCTTATCCTTCGATTCTCAGACGCTGAAGACTTTTGTATTGGAATTGCAGACGCTAACAGGGACCAGAGCACAGCGCAAGCAATTGGCTTTTACTTAAATCTTCTACCCCTTCGTTTTACAGCCAATTCAGCCCAAACATTTAGTAATGCTATCAAAGATGCTCGTAGCAAAGCTTATTCTGCTTTGTCACACTCCAAAATACCATTTGATGTGCTTTTAGACGAGCTTAAAGTTCCAAGATCAGCCAAACATAGTCCTCTTTTCCAAGTCTTTCTTGATTATCGCCAAGCAACTAAGGAAGCTCGATCTTTCGGAAACTGCCAACTTGTGGCACAAGATTACGAGATGGGGCGGACGGCTTATGATCTAACTATTGATGTGATCGATAACCCAGGAGGGGATCCGCTCGTGACACTTTTTGCACAAAGGAGCCTCTTCACGAAAGATGATGGAGAGCTTTTGATGAAAAGCTATTTGAACCTGATCGAAGCTTTCGCGCAGAATCCTGCTTTACGATTAAATCGCCCGCCAATTTTCAGTCCAGCGGACTTAGAGGTAGCTCTAAACCTAGGAAGAGGTCAGTTTCCATATATTATTGATGGATGTATTTGCGTGACAGATATTTACAAGCATAGGTCCTAAAATTGTTGCAAAATGGCCGGCAACGCTATCACATCGTGTTGATACCATGATCGAACGAAAAGCAGACTGTATAGCGCTAAGGGGTGAAGATATTAGCCTAACTTATGCTCAGATGGGAAACCGCATGCACGCTATAGCTACTATGCTTCAGGAGAAGAAAATTGGCAAACATTCAAGGGTCGCTATTTTCCAAGAACCATCCACGGACTGGATATGCTCTCTCCTGGCTATCTTCCGTATTGGGGCAGTATATATACCGCTCGATTTACAATCATCAATTCCACGGTTAACGGCCATCGTCAAAGACTGTCGACCTGACTCAATTCTTCTGCATACAAAAACAGCTGCAACTGTGCACGCCTTACAAGCAAATTATTCAGTCCTTCTTGATGTCTCTGAGGCTAAACTGTCAACATCAACATACGTATCAAATGATGCCAATCCAGAATCTAATGCTGTGATTCTATACACAAGTGGCTCAACCGGGGTTCCAAAGGGCATTACCCTAAGGCATTCGAGTCTTCGGAATGAATTGGAAGGTTCTGCAACGATATTCGGCATCAACAGTGAGTCTGTGGTGTTACAGCAGAGCGCGCTGAGTTTCGACTTTTCCATGTGGCAGATATTTTGCGCAATTGCCAATGGCGGCACTCTCTACATTGCCCCAATTTCTTCCCGCGGTGATCCGACCGTGATCACACGCCTAATTGAACATGAAGGAATCACTCTTACTGGGGCAACGCCTTCTGAGTACTTGAACTGGCTTCGTAACGGTGACAAAACATTGTTGAAATCTTCTAGCTGGACGACTGCTGTAAGTGGTGGTGAACAGGTTACAACTACTATAATGCAAGCCTTTGATGCGTTGGACCGGAATCAGCTTCGCTTCTGGAATATATATGGACCAACTGAGACGACAATTTCATCAAACAAGATTGAGCTATCATATGCTGATCTTAGCCGCTCGACTGTAGATCAAGGCCGAATTCCAGCCGGATATACAACACCTAACTGCTCTGTCTATATCGTTGATAACTTCCTTAAGCCTGTTCCTATCGGCATGCCTGGCGAGGTTCTTATTGGCGGGTTGGGAGTGGCATCTTCCTATCTTAACAACAAAGAGCTCACGGCTCAAAAGTTTTTGCCGGATGTGTTTGCTCATGACTCTGATGAGGGGTGTACTATGCATCGAACCGGGGACAGAGGTCGCCTACGCACAGACGGCGCATTGATAATTGAAGGACGAATAGCAGGTGATACACAGATAAAATTACGAGGACTTCGAATTGATCTGCGAGATATTGAGTCCGCCATAATTCACAGTTCAAATGGGCTCCTCTCAGATGCCGTTGTATCGGTGAGACGTACGGATGCGAATGGCCCTGAGTTTCTTATTGCCCATGTTGTGTTCTCGCCAGGAAGGAAGGTGGACAACATACAGAAATTCCTGCGAAGGCTACCAATAGATCTTCCCCTTCCTCAGTATATGGTCCCGGCGAGAATAATCGCTCTGGATAAAATGCCAATCAACATCCACTCCAAGACAGACCGACTTGCGGTCAGCATTCTTCCTCTAGAAAATTTCACGGATTCTGTCAGTGATGAGATAGAACTCAATGATACGGAACTTCAGTTGAAGGCTATTTGGATTGAAGTCCTATCTAACAACGGCTTCACTGACACGGTGGATCTTGAGACCGACTTCTTCCACATCGGAGGAAACTCACTGCTGCTTGTTAGCCTACAAGCAAGAATAAGGGCAGAATTCAATACCAGTCTATCTCTCAATGACTTGTTTCAGGCAAGTACTCTTGACACTATGGCGGCACGAATTAATGCCAACAATACGGTTCCAAAAGCTCAGCTTATTGATTGGAAGAAGGAGACGGAAGAACCCATTGAACCTTTCAATCCGCATACACGCCCGGTATCAGGTTACCGGAAGACCGGGAAAATCATCGTACTTACTGGGTCCACCGGATTCCTCGGTAGAGTAATCCTTCGACGGCTTGTAGAATCCGAAACGGTTGCGAAAATCTATTGTATAGCTGTCCGACTAAGCAAATCTCGAGCACACCAGGTACAATCTTCAAAAATAAAAGTTTTCGAAGGCGATCTCGCCCTACCATCCTTGGGTCTCTCAGAGAATGATAGCCAGAGCATATTCCAACAAGCAGATGCCATCATACACAACGGGGCGGACGTCTCCTTTCTAAAAACCTTCCATAGTCTACGACAGGCCAACTTACAATCTACTAAACAGTTGGCCAATATGGCTGTTCGCTATCAGATTGCCTTCCATTATATTTCGACATCCGGTGTCGCCCAATTAGCCCGAAGCGATTCATTTGGCGAAGCTTCCGTCGCTGCATACCCCCCTGCTATCGATGGATCAAATGGTTACATTGCCACAAAGTGGGCTAGCGAGAGGTATATTGAGAATCTTAGTGAGAAATTTGCCCTACCAGTTTGGATTCATCGCCCTTCCAGCATTACGGGTGACCAAGCCCCGGAACATGATATCATGCAAAATCTACTCCGCTTCTCTCGTGAGTTAAAAGCGGTGCCAAAATTGAAACAAGTTAAGGGCCATTTGGATTTTATTGCTGTCGAATTGGTTGCCTCTGGCATACTTCATGATGTGCTCCTTGACCGCAAGCAGCCAGCATCGTTGAATGTGAACTACAGAAATCATTCAGGCCAATTGATTATACCAGTGAGTGAGTTCCAGGAAAGTCTCGAGCGCGAAAGCGGAACTACTTTTCGTTCGTTGCCGTTGGTGGATTGGATCGCTGAAGCAAAGGAGAGGGGTATTGATGTTATGGTTGCAGCTTATTTTGGGTTGCTGGAAGATTTGGGAGGCGATATCGTGTTTCCTTTTTTGCTTAAGGAGCCCAGGGGGTATGGATTGAGTAGTGGAAGGTTGGAGGACTAACGAATTGTGTACAGTATTTTATCCTATTTTTTTTTAAGAGCTGCAGCCTACCTTTAATTAGATTACCTTCTATCGCACATATATATCTCCTAATATGTCAAAATACACTAGTCAAACCCCCCACACCAAAATAAAAACTCTTAAAAGCAGCGTGTTTTGTCTTGAAATGGAATTTTATGCTCGGTGGGTCTACAAAAAGCAGAATGTTAGATCAAGGAGTATTCTGCTGTAAGAAACGGCCGTCCTGGCATTTCGTAACCCACAACCAAATATCAGTTCAAACATTATACTGATATCATAAATGTTACAGATCATAGCTCAATTAAAACAGTATAGATTACCCGCAACTTGGCTTTTCACATGTTACCATATTAGCATAACTTCGAATATCGTCCTTTGCAACAGCTTTTCTAGATCTAGTGTCTCCGATCATGCGCCTGCGGTAATCTTCTCGCCACAGAGCCTCCTTCTACTTCTCCTTGGTCCCAAAAACCTTGTCAAATCTTTCATAGCATCCCGACCCTTCAAAGAAACAATTGATCACCCAGGACCACCAAATGGGACTCCCCCTTTCGACCCCAACTTTTCGCATTTTCTGGTCCATCACTACCACACCTGCAATATGTAGTACCACCGTGATCTTTCCAAGCACAGAAATTATGACGAGCGCATTGCTGAGGTACGTCGTGGGGATTATGGAGAAGATAGGTAGGTGGGTGTGGAGATATGGTGCAGATAGAGTTATGGCAAATAATGACAAGGCTAAAGCTATAAGAGCGGATTCTCTGAGTGAAGATGGTGGTACATGGTAGATTGTCGTGCTTGATTGTGTGCTCGTAGTTTGAGAAGAGGAAGTGTGGGGATATGATTTCGTCATGATGAGTAACGAGTAGAATGGGGTGTTCTTCCTTCCTTCCTAGAAGCAATGGAGAGTTTTGCCTTTAGAAAATATTTCTACAATGTATTCTGCATCCTGATGGCTTCTAACAACCGAAATAGGGGCCGATGCTGGTGGCCACAAATCCCTAGCGAGAACAGCGTCCACAACCACATCCAACCAATAAACTTTGGGAATGGGTAGAAGCGTCAAAATTCAAGTCTAGCAGGAGCGAACAATTTCTGTTATCGGTCATCCGAACCAGCATACCATGAATCATAGTTGGACTGGTGAGGCGGAACTAGCTCTGTCTTACGTAATAAAGTCTCCGAACTTTGGTGATCTTTTATTGGCCAAATCAAATTTGAACCTATGCTCTCACAAATAAAGTCTCCGAACACAGGTTCTCTTTACATGCCTTGGGGAGTATAATCACAGGCAATATGAGCCGAAGGACACGAAATACCTCGGAGTAGCCAAGTTTGCTCTTATAAATATAGTCCCCGAACTTTTTGATAGCCAATTGGACGAATCTCAAAGTTATGCATGCTTGGTCACCTTCGAAGTAAAATTATTGATCGCAATGGTATTCACTGGTTTAAAATTTGAGCTATACTTGACGGTCACTACATAAACTTTCGCGTCTTCTGCAGCCCCTCGTTATCCCTTTATCAAGTTCACTTCTCTACATACAAAATCTCGGAATGCTCCAAATTTGAGCAGAGACAGCTTGACGAGATAACAAGTGAAATGACGAGCAATGCGGATGCTTCTCATACCCTTGAGGCAGGGGAAGGCTCATCAAAAGAGGTTTCATATGGCTGGAAATTCTGGGTTATCTTTCTCTCCCTTTGCATAACGGGGCTTTTGACCGCTCTGGACAGCACAATCGTCACAATTGCACTTCCTACCATCATTCGCGATCTTGGTATTGGTGACGACTATATTTGGATTGTCAATGTATATTTTTTGACTAGGTAGGCAGGTCCTATTCAGTGACTGTCGAATCGTTAGCTAACTTGAAATTCGCTAGTGCGGCTGTCCAGCCCCTTTATGGCCAACTGGCCCAAGTCTTTGGGAGAAGGTGGATTATGATATCTGTTACTGCCATCTTTACATTAGGGAGTGGTATATGTGGTGGTTCGTCTAGCGGCGGTATGCTAATTGCTGGACGCGCCGTCCAAGGCATTGGCGGAGGCGGTATCAATACGCTGGTGGATATGATAGTCTCAGATCTCGTTCCACTGCGTCAGCGAGGAGCTTTCATGGCAGTCATACTGGCTGTAATCAACATTGGAACCTCTCTAGGCCCGTTTGTGGGCGGCGCGCTCGTTCAAACGACGACATGGAGATGGGCGTTCTACCTCAACTTGCCAATAGGAGGAGCATCCCTGCTCCTTTTGCTTCTCTTTCTTAACGTCAATTACCAAAAAGCCCCATTGAAGGAGAAATTGAAGCAAATTGACTTTTTGGGTAACACCATTTTAATGGCCTGCTGTGTTTCCGTCCTATATGCCTTGACGTATGGTGGTTCGACTTTCACTTGGTCGTCACCTCGCATCGCAACGCCTCTCGTTCTTGGAATCCTCGGGTTTGGGTTATTTGCATGGTACGAAAGCTCAAAATTCTGCATTGAACCTGTCATACCTGTTCGACTGTATTCAAACACGAATTCTGCGGTCGCATTCTTCCTCACTTTTATACATTCTATCCTTACGCTTTGGCGATTATACTTCCTTCCTGTGTATTTCCAGAGCGTCTTAGGATCTTCACCATCAAGATCCGGAGTGCAGTTACTGCCAACAGTCGTGGTACTCTTTCCATTTGCTGTTATCAGTGGAGCGTTCGTTTTGAAAACTGGCAAATATCTACCGCTTCATTATATTGGCTTCGGACTGATGGTGATTGGGCATGGCTGTTTCACTATTCTTGATGCGCAGTCAACAACGGCAACATGGGTTCTCCTCCAAGTGATTACTGGTGCAGGATCTAGTTTAGTCCTGACAACTTTATTGCCAGCAGTCCAAGCTGGTCTATCGGAGAAGGATGTTGGATTGGCGACAGGAGCCTGGTCTTTTATGCGAAGCTTCGGAGTTATTTGGGGAGTAGCAATCCCGGCTGCTATCTTCAACAATCGTTTCGATCAGCTTTCCGAACGAATCACCAACGCTGAGACGCGGGATTTATTTTCTAACGGTTACGCATATGAGCATGTGTCTTCGACATACATTAGGTCTTTTCCAGCGGATACTCGAGACCAGATAATTAGCGTTTACTCAGATAGTTTGAAGCGCACTTGGCAGATCAGCATTGCTTTCGCCGGAGCTGCTTTCTTAGCCACATTTGTTCAGAAGACCATTAAACTTCGGACTAAGCTCGATACCGAATTTGGTCTACAAGATGATAAACCAGCTGTGAAAGACAAAGCAGCGGAAGATCTGAAAACGCCGATTAAGGATGAAGCGCCTGGGAAAGCATCGGAAGACAAGTCAACCGAGGAAGCTTCGGTTGAAAAGCCAGTCTGAGTTTGATACTCAAGGGCATAGTTTTTTATATGTTGTTACAGGACAGCTGTGTCGACTGACTGCAGCCTCCGATCTATATTGTAGCTATTCTCAGCCGTTCTTCCAAGATGCTCTGTATGGGCACTTTGGCAAGTAGGAGATTGCTGAACTTTGCTTTCAAAATTTTATAGATTCCTTTAAGCCCTATATTGAATAGTACATCTTTTAATTTCCGCTTGTATTCGATACGGAAGTGCCCGCCCTTCGATCCCTAAATGTTGCCCACCCAGCTGCTGTCTGATTCACATGGTTAAACAGCTATGAAAAGCATTGTATAAAGCACCGAACGACTCTGGGCAGCGTTCCATGATTCAAAAGAAAAGCTGTACCTGTAGTCCCGAGTCCGATACTTCATACACCGATGCCGAATATTTCTGACAAAGATCACAAGGGTTAGATGCGTCTATCATATTTTACTCCAAGATTTCAATTCCATAAGTCTTGTTATTTCGAATATCCATTCACGCAGCTTAGCTACTGTCCAATAGCCCTGCTAGAACAAGAGGGCTGACTCTTGTGTTCTTGTTCTAGATGTACCAGTTCTTTCGATCTGCATTTTTCAACTTTGAGATAGTCCGAATACTTGGTACAGCGCCTTATGGAGGAGCCGATATAGCCGAATGTCTCGAAGCAATTGGGGAGATTAAGAACGATGACCCGGGAAGCTGGCATCGGGCATGGCATATACAAGCTGAAAAGGTCGAGTTGGTAGCGGAAGAGGCTGCAAAGAGTGGTGACCTCGAATCAGCTCGTCGAGCGTACATGCGGGCTTCAAATTACTTTCGCGCGAGTGCATACATGTTTCACGATCGATCTACATCTCCAGACCTACGTGGTCTTCCCATAACTTTGAGAAGCATTGCAAACTTCCAACGAGGAATGAAACTGCTTGACGGGAGAACATTCATCCTGGAGATTCCATACGAGGGGCATCTTCTCCCTGGGTATCTGTATCTTCCTCCAGCAGCCAAGCGCCTTCCTGGAAAGATTCCGATTTTGGTAAATAGTGGCGGCGCAGATTCAAGTCAAGAAGAGCTCTTTTTCATCTACGGTGTTTCGGGGCCAGATCTTGGATATGCAGTTCTTACGTTCGAGGGACCAGGCCAGGGCGTTGTACTCCGAAAGCAAAAACTCCACATGCGACCGGACTGGGAATATGTCATCGCATGTGTTCTCGACCATCTAAATATTTTCTCAAATGAGCACTCTGAGCTGGAACTCGATCTCGACCGAGTCGCTATAGCGGGTGCTTCGATGGGTGGTTATTTCGCTCTTCGTGGCGCAGTGGATCCACGCATTAAAGCTTGCGTTGCGATTGATCCTTTTTACGACATGTGGAACTTTGCCACCAAGCACATATCCTCTACGTTCATCAGTGGTTGGAGCACTGGCTGGCTGAGCGACGGATTTGTCAACGCCACCATAAAACTTCTTTCAAAGGTTGCATTTCAACTCAAGTGGGAGGTATCAATTTCGGGGTGGATGTTTGGTCTTGATACAGCAACGCAAACCCTCCTCGAGATGAAAAAATATACACTGAAGCTCCCAGATGGTGGTAGTTTTCTAGATGGTGTCAAGTGTCCTGTCTTTGTTAGCGCCGCAGCGCATTCGATTTACTTTGAAGCGGACACGGATACCATGCAGGTGTTCAATATGCTGAAACATTTAGAGGAGAATCAGAAGCGGGTATGGCTTCCTAGTGCCCCTGGTGATGGTGGCTTGCAGGCGAAAGTTGGTGCTTTTGGGCTCTCATCGCAAAAGACTTTTCAGTTCCTAGATGAGCAGCTTGGAATTTACCGCCCGTCATTACTATCAGAAACAGGAGGCAAATAAATATATAGTAGCATCTTCTTGAATATGAAATGGTCTTGAATTTTTTGCTTCTGCATACTTCATAATCACCTGCTCTCACTTCCAAGGGAACTTGGGACCACATCCCAAGCTCTTCTCCAAAAGAGTCACTATCCAAAAGAAGATGCAGACATCTCGTTCGGGCACTTTACCGGTTTTACTCTCCGATGCCGACTTCACTCCGACCCCGAATGTCTTCTCTATAGTATAGTATCAGCTATGCTATCAAACAAGAGTATAAGAGACTGGGTTTATAGTTTGACAGAACCAAGATCCATTACAATTACAAGGGCTAAAAGTCTCGTGCAATAAAGCTACCACTTACACTTCAAGATGGCTGCCATAAAAACTGTTGCCGCGGTCTCGGCGTTTCATACGTCCAAAGAGGAGCTCACACAAGCACCTAAATCTACAGTTATTCCCCGGGGAGATGTTACCGCCAGCTTGAACTACTTCCACCCACCTGACGATGGCTCCCATCCATACCATTATGGATTTATGACACCACCCGAAGGAGTCCCTGTTACAAACTTCTCCTTTGACAGCAAGAATGTATCAATTGTTGACCTCCGAGGCAAAGCCCACCAGCCGACACTCGACGTGGAGTCGTTCAAGTTCGTCAATAATTTCCCAAATACTCCCATCGATTTCACCTCCAACGACGAGATCAAAGCCGATTATTATCCAGAGGTCAAGAGAACTCTCCTAGAGCATGTCCCAGGGGCTAAAAAAGTGGTAATATTCGACCATATCGTCCGACACTCGGCCAATACTAAGCCTAATGCTATCCGACCTGCATATTTCGCACATGTCGATCAAACTTCAGATTCGGCCGAAGGGTTCGTACGACGCTACGCAGGCGATGAAGCAGAGTCGCTGCTACAAGGAAGATACCGCTTCATCAACGTGTGGAAGCCCCTCACCGGACCAGTCAATAACACTCCCCTTGCATTTGCTTCCTCGGCCACCGTGGCAGAAGATGACTTCATCCCGTTTCTGCACTACTTTAAAGATAAGCCGGACGAGGATATCGTGTGTTTGAGGCATAGGGAGGAGCATCAGTGGTTCTATCTCTCGGGTATGGACACAAGCGAGGTCGTTCTTCTGCAGTTGTTCGACTCAGCCGCGAAGACGGAGGGTAGTGGCGTTAAGGGGGGAAGGGCTCCGCATAGTGCTTTTAGGGATGCACGAACCCCGGCGGATGCTGAGGCGAGGTATAGCATTGAAGTGAGAGTCATAGTTTTTGGAGACTAGAATCAAGGCTAGGGAGTGTTGGGGGGTGATTGTGTTATCGTAAGGATGAACTCTGTGGTAGGGTACTAAGGTGACAATATTTGAATGGAGTTTAAAGCATATCCCACAATTTGTGTTTCAAAGGAGCCAGTTTGAATATATACTATTGTGATTGGTTATGGATGCCGTTTCTTGTATGATTATGAAGGGCTTCTTTTGTTTTCAAACAAAGCAGAAAAAAATGGAACAACTTGTATAAATTACCGACCAGAGACAACAACTAAAAGTCAAGCTTGTAGCAGAATAGTAAAAGTATCCAGTTACTACCAATACCCTTGCTTTGTATCACGTGATCATTACATGACTACCTGTAATTACTCCTAAAAATAAGCGAGTCCTTCGGCAACAGCACCTGCTCTCCGAATCCAACCCCACTAAACTTGGTCACACCCTCATTCACCTCATTCACCTCACCACCTGTCGTTGTTCCAACAAACCCCGTCAATCCCGACCCGCCACCCATTCCCAACTCGTATTCAATATTTTTATGTTCCAAGATAAACTGCCAATGCTTCCTTTCCGATGGTGCCACATAATCTAGTTTGTAACCTGTCGAGTTATCGGCTAGGCCACCCCGCAACTGGCCACCCTCCAGTTTCGAAAAGATCGCGTAGTTTTCAATCTGTGAAGTACGCTCTGTCTGGGCAGAGAATATCTTTCGTCCGTCCTTGGCAAGGAACGCAGAGGGATGGATAAGGCCGCTGGCTTGCTCTTTAGGCTCCCAGTATGTAAGAGAATATGGACCAACCGTCGCACGAATGATGTGCCATCCTTGAACCATGGTGATCCAGTTGAAGGCACCCCAGATACGATTGTGGCCTCCAATGCCTGTGAATATAAATGGCGTCTCGGAAACCATTAAATCCACCCCAAAACGGCCGACCGGGATAGGTTCGGTCCAGTATAGGAATGGTGGTACTGATGATGTAGAAGCATTTGCAGAGGGGTAGATTGAGCCATCCGCGTACCTCGGTGGAGTGGTTGAATCGATCGTAAAGGACCCCTTCACAACAGGTGTATCAATACTTATCCTCGCGTGCTTAAGGTCGTTGCTGATATAGAATGAATAGCTTAAGCCAGTTCCATTCCAGACGCCTTCTGTCCTGGATTCAAACTCTTTGACCACAGACTCCGTAGCAAAGTCCACTTGCGAGAACGTTGTACCATTTTCCCATACAATGTCTACCTCTACGCGGAGGTTTCCCTTGCCGAAGAACTCATAGGACGGGTCACGAGAGAAGCAAATTGTGAGGCCTGTGGTGCCGGAGTCTGATACACTGTCAAAATACCACTGCTCCCACGCTGTGCTGTTTAGGCGTGAAATACGGGGTCTCTCGAATGGATCGGTTGGGGATGTGGAAAACGAGATGGCCTTTTTGACCGTCTGATACGCCTTGATATGGTTCGTTAAAGGAGCCTCAAGTGAAACTATTTCAGGCTGGGCAGCACCCTTCCATCTTAACGGCCATTGAAGTTCCAAACCCGTGGGGAGCCCAAACTCCCAGTTCACGGCTATGGAGCTGAAAGCGAGTATTGCTACAGTACAGGTAGTGGTACGAAACATTTTTGTATGGCTTATACAAAATGAGCATTTCTGTAGCACTTATCATGTAGAATTCAAATGAGAGTAGCTCGCCTGGAATAGTTCGGTATACTATCACAATTTTTCTCCGAATCGTTGATTGATAATTGATGTCAAGCGTTTCGAGGCCGAGCAACCCCGAGTGTAACAACATTCCGCATTCGGTTATCGGCCACGACACACCGAAAGAACCTCCGGCCGAATTTTCTTTTAGAAATGCGATTTCGGAAATTAGGAAATAGTCATTCTATGGTAGTTAAAATTACAACACCAATAGTTGCTCCGCAATACCAGCAACTTCATAGCCCACCACCAACATGCCATCCGTCACTTACCCTCTCACGCAAACGGCTATTATTCAAGGCTCTAATGGGAACCTACACATCTCCCATGATGTCTTACTTCCAGAACTCAAGCCAGATATGATTCTGGTTAGAGTTGTCACCGTGGCTTTAAATCCCGTCGACTACAAAATGGCGGAAAACTTCCCATCTCCAGGTGCAATAGACGGCTGCGATTTTGCCGGTGTAATCCTTGAAATAGGGTCTGAAGCTGCTGAGAGCCACTCTTTTAAAGTTGGCCAGCGGGTTTGTGGTGCTGTGCATGGCTCCAATCCCATCGATCTTATCAGTGGCTCGTTTGCGCAGTATGTTGCTGTGATTGCTGACTTGCTGCTGGTATTGCCAGATGGCATGTCATTTGAGACTGGAGCTGTCATTGGGGGTATTGCGCCTGCAACTGTGGGTCTTGCCTTGTATCCATCTCTGAAATTGACTGCGACACCGGAAGAGCCGGCTAAGGATCCCTTCTATGTTCTTGTCTATGGAGGGAGCACTGCAACTGGGACAATGGCTATCCAGTTACTTAAGCAGTAAGAAGTTCTCATTTGTCATTCTTTCTGAATATATTTTACTCAGCCAAGCGTAAGAAAATCAGATTAGTGGCTCACAAGACATCGCAGATCCGGCTTGAAAGTGGTAACTACATGTTCGCCTAGGAACTTTGACCTGGTAAAAAGCTACGGAGCAGATGCAGTTTTCGACTACAACTCACCAACCTGCGTGGACGATATTCGAGCATACACCAAGAAATCGCTACGCCATGCCTTAGACACCATAACTGACATAAAGACGATGAAGCTCTGCTATGCATGTCTTGGTAGAGCCGGGGGGAGATATACTAGCCTTGAGTTGTATCCGGAGTTCGGGCATACGAGGCAGACGGTGAAACCAGAAATGGTCATGGGACTGGCAATCAGTGGGAGAAGAATTGCTCTAGATCGAGGCTACCAGAGTGACCCCAATCCGCAGTTTCGAAAATTTGGAAAACGATGGTTTCGTACCATACAAGGCTTGTTGGATGACGGGAAGATTATCCCACATCCCATAAAGCTGGTTCCTGGAAAGTTTGAAGGTATCTTGGAGGGTCTTGAGATTTTGAAGAGGAAAGGGGTCTCGGGAGAGAAGATAGTTGTGTCAATTGAGTAGGGTGGATGACTAATACAAGGGATGCTTAGCTCTCCTGCTCTGTGCTAACCATTATATTGCAATACTTGTTAACAATACACAATTGCTAGTATGAATACTTTAAATGTAAGATCGTCCACGGATTAGGTTGAATGCTAAGAATAGGCAATAATTGAAGTGCATCTTGAAACGGAGGCTGTGCCAAGTATTATAATCAATGATGTATCACGCCTGACTCAACGTACCTTCCAAAGTCCCTTTTATTCGCTCGTTGGGATCCCCGGCTGTGCTTCTTCCTATTGTGTACTACCCCCAACAAGGGTCAAAAATCCCAACGCTGCGCCAGTTTTTGCCAGCCGGTCAGCATGTAGACGATAATGATCATCTGAATTTCCCCCTTGCTCGAGCCACAACTTTGACACCTTACAGCATCAGATGTCTGGACTTTTTGGCCAACAGTAGCTCACAAACCATCAAAGCAATACGTTTTTAGCTGACTTTCCTGGCTGACCTGATTAATTTAGCCGGTATAGCTAACATTCCTGACTAACGTTTCTAGTAAGCTATTATAGTTATACTAAAATACAGGTGCACTGTAAAAGAGTTGTTGTATTATAATAATAAAAATCAGGATACTTACGAAAAGAGAACTAATATATAAAAAAGTAAAGAAAAGTCATGTAAAGGGGAGTCATGTAAAGAAGAGTCAAGTGTAGTTGTTTTTAACTTCTCGTACATAGTACCCCTCTTGAGATTATTTCTTTTATTTTTTGTTACTCAACTAAAATACAACTAGCCAGAAGCATTAGCCAGAAATGCTAGTTATGCTGGCTAGATTAATCAGGTTGGCCGGAAAGTCAGCCAAAAATGTATTGCTTTGATTTTTTGGGGGTTAAGTATTTCTTTGTAAACTGGTAGCTGATTTCTAATTGCGATTTGAAATTTGATTAAATATCACATTTTGCTACCTTATTTTGCGTTGTTGCGCACGGGTTGTTATATCATGCCATACTTGCTTGCTTGTGCCTACACCAACTACAAGGATTAACAGCAGCTACCCGGCCAACACCTTTCTAGCTGACTCGCAAAGCAATAGTTTTAGCAATTTAATAAATTATTATAACTTACTAAGTTAAACCGAATAATTTTAAACTTTTGCGCTGTGCCGAGTACGCCGCATTACAGTTTCTATAATTCTGCTGAGATTAAGTAGGGATCCATTAATTATAATTGTGATTAATTAGTTTAGAGGTTTGATGTGATTATGAATAATAGGTCTGCTAATCAATTAATCAAACCTTTATCACGCTGGGAACCATACCCACAACTTAGCTATATTTCTGCCAGCTAACCTTCCCTTAACAGCTGTCTACCCCACCAACTGCACCTTCTCACCCTATTGCAGCACTGACAAGAAGAACAATACCCAGCATCCAAGAAGCCTTCTTTGCTGTTTTCACTCCTTTTGAAGGCGCCCTGTAGCCAAAGTCGTAGCAACCCGAATTTGCGCGTTCCTGTACAAGGCAATACGCAATCGCATGGACATCAGTGCCCTTAGTAATGTTGGCATACAAGTAAGTACAGCCTGGCACTTCCGATGAAGTAAAGCTGACAATCGGACTAGTGGCATTGATTAGGCAGTGTTCAAACACTTGGGAACTGTTGTGGTTGGGAAGGTCGCTGCTGATCACGCAATGGGCTTGTGTAGAATTTTTGCCGAAAGGACCTCGAGGGATACTGGAGAGACATGATGCACTTGTTGAAGACATTGTAAGGTTTTTGTACTTAGATTGGAAGGCAAGCAATCTAGGAAAGATAACGTTTCTATTTATATGTTTTAAAATCTTCGCCATTTTAAAAAAAAACTCTGCAGTGGATTTACAATTTTTTGGTAGCCTTGTTGTATGCCTTGTGGTATACCTTGTGGTATGCCTTGTGGTTCCGCATTTATCCAATCTACTAAGCATTATACTACCCTGCAGCAAGCCACCCACATAAAATAAAATCGCTTATTACCTATTTCGTACATGCCAAGGCGAACCCTAGCCCAGTTGCCTAAAAGAATTATGCACGTTGTTCGCTGTCTAACTGCTTTGGTCGGGCTGCGGTTTTGAGTTCATTTATTTTAGAAGTATACTAAAAAGTGAAAGTGTTAGAAATCGACGGTGTTGCCTACCTGTAAGTCATGTGATTGTCATCACGAATCCAATTTTGTTGCTTGTTAAAGCGGCTAATAGAAAGGTCCTGTTATGAGAATACTAAACTAAAGAGGAAAAGTTGAGGATCAAGAATCATGATGTTGATACCCATGCGAGGATCACGTGGATTCTACTAAGCGATAGCACTGTCAGGGGTTTCAATACGTTTACCACCCATGGTAGGTTTATAATTTGTATTAGTAAGCGCTGCAAAACGTACCACCCCCCCTGCCACCCTACCAAAAATGATCGCGCGTCGCGTTCTACACCCACTTGCACTGTAATTTTGCCTGCAATTAATGCTCGCTGGACTTAATTGCATTGCAATAATGGATTCCCTGCTTTCACTGTCGCCACTGCCTTTACAATTGCCTGAGCCTTTGCCAGCAGAGCCTTTTTTCCTTTTTACGGCCATGCTACTACCTCCGGAAGCTATTTACAGCTTTAAAAAAGAGCTATATGCTTCAATTCAAGCTTAAGCAGCACAGCATTGCTATGCTTTTCGTATTGAACGGTCTACAAAAATACACAACAGCGTACGAACTAGGATTTTATATAGTTGCGACCGTGCTAGACTAGTACCGCCTGAAAACCATCCGCAAAATAGCTTACAGAACCGTAAACGCTGTACAACTACTCGAAAAACAAGTTGTCAGTTCTTAATAATAGCCCGTGAACGTACAAATACACAATAAGAGCTTCGCTATAAGCTTAGCGCGGAATACAGTATACACAATCATTCTTTAAATAAATTAATTAGCTCTTATTCAGCATACCGAAAACTAGCACAAGCAAAAATAAACCAAGTTAAATCTTTACACAATGCAAGTAAATCTAATATTATATAATATTTTAAAGAAAAAAAGTTTAATATATTTATAGGAATTAAGCCAGGCTAAGCAATTACATACTTACGCGAAGTAACGACTACTCTTTTTCAACTGTACAACATATACAACTTAAATGCCTTTTTTAAAAAAAAGCAAAAACATAGACTTTCCGCAAATAACGCTTTAATTCAACATTTAAAAAACAACAATATTTACTTTAAAATCAATATTACGCATTAAAATTAAACTCGCTATTTTTTTATTGCATATTTACAATCTATTCAGCTTGCACAAACTAATCAAAACGTTGTATTAGTTGATAATACATATAAAACTAATAAGTTTGATATGCTACTTTTTTATATAATTAGTAAGTAAAGCTTTATTGTGTTGTACGATTATATAGCTAAAAGTTTATAAGTATTACAAACTCGAAAATGACTTTTTCAATTGGTTTTTGCTTTTTTCCGAGCGAAACACAACAAGACTTTGTATAAGCATTTCGTTGTTTTTAAAAGCTTGGAATCAAACTTGCAGTTGTAATTATAAACGGTGACCAAGCTTAAAAAAATGCTTCAGAAAAAGTGTTTCCGTACGCTTCTACGCTACTTTGTATTTAGCACGTTAATCAATGTGTTTTTGCTAAGTGTAAAAAAATAGTTAGAAACGAAAACTAGCCAGCATTTAAAGCTGCTTAGCGTACAGTTATTCAAGCACGTACAATTAAGCAATTTAATAAGCACTGGCTTAAATTTCAAATTTAATACTTAACACTTAAAACTTAGCAATGTATAACGTACTTGCAAAATAAGTAGCTAAAAAAAGGTCAAAAAAAGCGTCTTGTTGAAGCTTGGACAAGCTAATACTTACACTTCGGAATACGAGTTACTTTTCGAGCTGAAAGTGCTTACGCTTATATTAAGCGTTACTTTAAAGGCAAAAAAAGTAAAAAGGACTTATATTCGTTATAGCTACATATTGAAGCAGCAGTAATTAATCAAATTACTGCTGTATTAAACCGTACAACTATACAACAAGACCGTATACTTATAAATATAAACAAAAAGCTATTTCAGGGTTGTTTAGAAGTTATTACTTAGTATACATTACGACTTGTACAACGACATTTAAAGCTTGTTTTTCTGCTTTTACAGCTTTGTACAAATAGCTTTACACGGTTAATAAAATTACTTTGTGCACATATATGTAACATAAAAAAGTCTACAGGTGGCCTTATTTCGTCAAACTTCCACGAGCACTAGTACTAAAGCCGTCAAAATACTTTACAGCCATTTCTTGACTCGCCGCGAACTAGTAAACAAAATACAGCTAACTTGCGAATAGCTCGTACGGGCCGTATTTTTTCTACGGGTGAAAAGCTACTCGTAAAACAGCCTCCTAAATGTTCAGCATACTATAGAAAAAGGCATACAATAAACAGCTTTAACTGTCCAGTAAAGCTACAGGCATTAATTGCTAAACAAAGTCAAATTTTTCTTGATATAGACATAAAAGCAAAGCAGCTACCGGCGCTTACAGCACCTGTAGCGTCTACTATGCCTGTGGCATCCCCTGTATTTACAGGGCCGACAGCGTCCAGCATGCCTGTAGCATCCCCTGTGCTTACAGCGCCTACAGCGTCCAGCATGCCTATAGCATCCTCTGTGCTTACAGCGCCTACAGCGTCCACCATGCCTGTAGCATCCTCTGTGCTTACAGCGCCTACAGCGTCCTCCATGCCTATAGCATCCTCCATGCCTATAGCATCCTCTGTGCCTACAGCGCCAACTGTGCCTGTGGCATCCTCTGTACTTACAGAGCTTATAGAGTCGACTATAACTGTAGCGTCCCCTGTACTTACAGAGCCTATAGAGTCTACTATAACTGTAGAGTTTCCTGTACTTACAGAGCCTATAAAGTCTACTATTACTGTAGCGTTTCCTGTATTTACAGCGCTTACAGTGTCTACTGTGCTTAAACAGCTATTTCCAGACAGGCCAAAAGTTTTAATGCAAGCTTATTTAGCTGAAAAAGCAGCTTGGCTAGCTCAACACTCTACTGTACGACCAGCAGAATACCGCAAAGCCCGGAAATGGACTACTCCGCGACCAAAAGTTTTAAAAAAACAGTTATTTTATATGCTTAAAAAACGACGTGACTTGACGAGTAATATTATAGCAAATCAGGCTAATTGGACAAATAAAGAAATTATAGTATAGCTAGATAATAAAGCAAAAAAAGAAAAGGACGAGTATAATAAGCTAGAATCGGAGTTTGTGAGAAATAGCAACAAGCACACGGAAAATAAGCGTAAAGAAGTATAAGCTAGAATTGAGGAAAAGCATGCACGAGATTCTGAACGATATATTCTATAAAATTGATTATTATAATGCAATTAAGTCCAGCGAGCATCAATTGCAGGCAAAATTACAGTGCAAGTGGGTGTAGAACGCGACGCGCGATCATTTTTGGTAGGGTGGCAGGGGGGGTGGTACGTTTTGCAGCGCTTACTAATACAAATTATAAACCTACCATGGGTGGTAAACGTATTGAAACCCCACTGTCAGGGGTTCCAATACATTGACGCCCCGGCGTCATTTTAGAGCTGACTAAGCAGTGCCGCATTGGGCAACCGGCCTGTAACTATAGGGCAACCAGCCTGTAATTATAGGGCAATCAGCCTGTAAATACAGGGCTACTAGCCTGTAAACACAGAACAACCAACCTGTAAAGCACAACGCGACCAGCCTGTAAAAATGCGATTACAAAGTTGTAGTATTAAAGTTATTATTAATATTACTATTACTAGTATTACTTTGTACAATAACTTGCGAAAAAAGTGTTTGTAAATGCGACTGTAGCGATCAACTTTCGCGCAAATACGTCGCAACATCAGTTACAAACTTGTAAAAAAAACTATAATTTGTAAACAACTTGTAAATTTTTATTATAGCTAATAAAGTAAATAAAGCATATTAAATAGTTTAACATCAAAAAAACTAAATTTAAAAGCTATAAATAACATTATGCACAAACGGAATTATTTCAAGTTTGTAATCGCGTTGTGCTTTACAAGCTAGTCGTGTTGTGCTTTACAGGCTGGTTGTTCTGTGTTTACAGGCTAGTAGCCCTGTATTTACAGGCTGATTGCCCTATAATTACAGGCTGGTTGCCCTATAGTTACAGGCCGGTTGCCCAATGCGGCACTGCTTAGTCAGCTCTAAAATGACGCCGGGGCGTCAATGTATTGGGACCCCACTGTCAGGGATTCCAATACACTGACTCCGGGGGTCAGTTTAGAGCTGACGTAAGCAGAGCGCCACCAAGGGTCTTGGCTGTAAACATAGGCAACCAGCCTGTAACTATAGGGCAACCAGCCTGTAATTATAGGGCAACCAGCCTGTAACTATAGGGCAATCAGCCTGTAAAACACAACGCGACTAGCCTGTAAAACACAACGCGACTAGCCTGTAAAGCACAACGCGATTACAAACTTGAAATAATTCTGTTTGTATATAATGTTATTTATAGCTTTGAAAAATTGGGTTTTTTAATATTGAACTTTTTATATGTTTTATTTACTTTATTAGCTATAATAAAAATTTACAAGTTGTTTACAAATTGTAGTTTTTGTTACAAGTTTGTAACTGATGTTGTAAAGTTTTTGAACGAAAGTTAATTGCAACAGTTGTATTTACAAAGCATTTTTTTTCGCAAATTATTGTACAAAGTAATACTAGTACTAGTAGTAATAGTAATAATAATTTTAATACTACAAGTTTGTAATTGCGTTTTTACAGGCTGGTCGCGTTATGCTTTACAAGCTGGTCGCGTTGTGTTTTACGGGCTGATTGCCCTATAGTTACAGGCTGGTTGCCCTATAATTACAGGCTGGTTGCCCTATAGTTACAGGCTGGTTGCCCTATGTTTACAGCCAAGACCCTTGGTGGCGCTCTGCTTACGTCAGCTCTAAACTGACCCCCGGAGTCAGTGTATTGGAATCCCACTGTCAGGAATCGGCTTACGTAAGTAGGCCAAGGAGCTAGAGCATGTCTTCCCCTCATTTACTGCTCTGCGTTGTAGAGAATATCATCACCACTGAACGCTCCAACAAGCCCGTTATTCAATCACCGTGATACCTCTGCAGATCCTCTAATTGATTCCCTGTGCAATAAACCCTATTTCTGACAGGTTATGAGCCCGGCCAGCGCACTACAAACAACCGCCAGCATGTCTTCCGCACAGCAAGCACCCTCTACCAACCCCTCTGTCGACGCTGAGTTCTACAACTCTAAGTACAGCAAGATTCACGTTTTTACAAAAGATACGTTCGCTACCTAGAAGCAAACGTGTAAAACCGCCCTTATAGTCGCCGGAGCATGGAATATAGTCAATAAAGAAAAAAAAAAGCCAGCACCCGGCCGAAACGCTTATTAAAATTATTAACAACGCTTGCTTAAAACAATACAACTAATCAACAGTTCAGTTGGCACAGCGTACTTAAATAAAATCAGCCTTTTTGTTACAGCCAGAAATCCTCGTAGCATGTAAGAAAAGCTAATAACTGAAAATCGTGTTTCCGACTCTGTATATTAAAAAAACTTTTTGAATCAATTCTATAAAGAGTTATAAAACCTTAAAACAGAAAAGCTTCGAATTTATGTCTATAAGCTAGAAAATTATCGTACTAAACTGGCTAACACCGAAAATCAAATCTCCGACAATCAGCTAGTAACGAAAATTCTTCAATTTCTTCCGATAAACTCGGCATAGCAACAAGCTAGGCTATTTGCAATACAATCGAAACGCGACCTAGCCGAAACTGTGACTTTGCTGGAATCATACGAGAATGCTTTGCTTGCACCACTCTCTACAGCTACAGCTACAGCAGCGCTCGCACGAGCAACTACAAGAAGTAGAAGTAGAAGCAAAAGCAGAGGAAATCGAGGTCGAGAAAAAAGCCGCCGCGGTAATCGCAACAACCGTGGAGAAAAAAAATCATCTGAAGCACCTGCTGAAAAAGTAAAGAAAGATCAGTGCTTATTCTGCAGAAAAAAAAGCCATTATCAAGCTAAATATAGAGCATACAAAAAAGCCAGAGATCAACACCAAAGCAGAAATAAAAATACTAAAAGCCAAGCAAATATAGTAGTCGACGCAAAAGGAATACAACACATTTATGCTTATATTGCTAAGCCTAAATATAGTAACAGTGACAAAAGTAATCCCTAAATCAACGCCACCAACCTAAGCAAAGAATAGGTAATAGATTCTAGTGCTACAAAACACTTTTGCAATAGCATCAACGATTTTGCATCAGTTAAACGCTGGGCAACGCTCAAGCTAATACGAATCGCTAATAGCTCTGCAACAGAAACTACAGGCTACGGCCAAGTCAATATTCAAACGCTGAATCATAGAATCATGCACTTTACGGACGTATAGTACACTCCGGATCTAAAAAGCAAGCTAATATCACTTTCTATACTGAACGACAAAAACATATCCGTGCTGCTAAAAAAACGCACTTTTACGGCTTACGAAAAACACGACAAAAGAGTAGTATTCAAAAAGACGTGTATTAATAGGCTGTATTACATAAATCAGCCAGCTGAAAGCGTTCTAACTACTAAAAATAAATCCAACTCTGCTCAACCTTTGACTAGCACAAAAAAGCTATAGCACTTCCGTATAGGCCATACTAATCACAAAAACATAAAAAAGCTTAAAACCTGTATCGTAAAAGTACCGAATACAAAGCGTAGCACGCTCGTAATAAAAAAAACTGCGTGTGAAAAATGCTTAGCAAGTCGTATAAAAAAATCATTCAACAAAACTACTAATAATCGTCAGCAAGTTAAAGCCAGGAAAATCCACGCGGACATATCAAGAATCAAAGCTATAAGCTTCCGCGAATACAAATATTACTTTCTAGTCGTTGACGACGCTACACGCTATGTCTAAATAGCATTTCTAAAGAACAAGTCAGCTAATAAAGCTGTACTAGCATTCAAGCAATTGCTGAAAAAAATACAATTAGAATTAAAAAAGAAAGTTGTTTATATACGAAGTAACAACGAAGCAAAAGAATTTAGTACTATGTTCCAGGAGCACTGTAAAGATCTAAGTATACAGCTAAAGCCTTTTTCAGCCTACAAGCACTTTTTTAATAGCGTAGCAAAAAAAATAATAAAGAAAATAAACAATACAATACGTTCTTTAACGTACTACGCAAAACACTACTACAAAGCCTGGAATTACGCAACAGAGCATGCTGTATAGCTTATAAACAAGCTACTTACTACAGCGTTACTGTCACGAACCGAATCCCGGGACCTGCTGAGGTCCCAGAAAAGGAGCCCCAGGACGCTCTGGCGTCCCGGGACCAATAGGGATCCTAGGGATGTGGGTCCCAGGATTAGCCAGTGTCCTGGGACTTTAAGTGGGTAAAAAAGCAAACGGCTTATTAATTTCTGGAAACCGCGACCGTATCACGTAATAAAATCTGAAAAAGTCTTGGAAGTTTATATAAACTCCAAAAACTCCAAAAAACTTTAATTTAACTATAGTATATAAATAGTCGTAATTTTATAAATTTAAAAGCTTTGTGCTTAAACTTTATTATAGTTTAGCAATATAGTTTTTGTTATATTTGTAACGGCTTACTTTTTAGTAAAAAGCAGTGTTTAGTTTATTTTATATATACTATACTAACTAACAAGCTTTAAGTTTAGCTACTTAAGCTTAAAGCTATTTCGTACGTTACATTTTAAGTATCGAGTTTTAAAGTAACTAAACAATATAGCATTTAACACCGGAAGCTTTTTCGCTAGTACAACAAAACAAAAAGCAAAAAAAAAAGTAGTTACTTTAAACATTACCGCTATCGACAAAAACGAAAACATCGAGCTTTTCGACATCGAATTTACTAAAATTAAAGTTTTGAAAATCTTGAAAGTTTTTTTGCTGGACAAGTACTACAAAAACAAAAAAAATCTTAAAACTTTTTTTTTTTAAATAAAAATTTATTAGAAATTTAACAATAACAAGTTTCTGTATAAAAAAGCTTACTGTTTGTTCGTTGCTTTTTACTTCAAAAAAAATACAGCTAAATAAGTTATGCTGCTTTTAAAAAACTATTTTTAGTATAACGAAAATATCGACAAATGTATAACAGCTACTAAAATAGCGTTAAAAAAATAGTCGGAATTTAAAAAAGCAATTAAAACAGTATTCGAAAACATAAACGAAAAAAAAACCGCCGAACAATACTTGTATAGTTTGCAGCAAACGAAAACGACTATTGTTTATGTTACGAAATTCAAAAAATATACTGCTTAAACCGGCTAAAACGCACAAACTTTAATTAGCTATTATATAAAAAAACTTAAAATTTATATTTAAGCTAAACTCGCTCGAATAAACAACTTTACGAACATAGAATTATTAATTAAAATGTCTGTGCTAATAAACAACAAAATTAGTAATTTCTACAAAAACCAAAAATCTATAAAAAAACGCCGATACTACAAAAACAAAAAAAAAAAACGTAATTTAAAAAAAAAAGCTAAACTGTTAGCTAAAACCTATAAAAATAAACGCTACAAAAAAAAAAGAAGTTTATATTTAAAAAAAAAATGCAGCACAAAAAAAAAAACAAGCTGTGCTATACTTGCAGCAAAAAAAAACATATAGCTTCGTTTTACAAAAAAAACAGCAGTAAAAAACAAGCTAATACTACTTAAGTTAAAAAAGTCTGTATAAAAAAACGTGTAAAAAAATATAAAACACAAAAAATTTTTTATAAGTTTTTTAAAAAAAAACTCGAAAATATAAAAATAACAACACAACTTTCGAAGCTCGGTTTTTTTGTTTTAAAAACTATAAGCTTAGTACTAGCTTTAAAACTTTACTCGAAAGTAAAAAAAAAATAAAAGTTAGCTTTATTCGAAAAAAAAACTAAAGTATAATTTTTTTTAACAAATATAAAAAAGCTTAATTATTAAAAAAAGCTGCAAAAAAAAAGTATAAACACAAAACTTTTTAGTATAAAAACCGAAATTATATATAAAAATAAACGCTGCGTAGCGTTTAAACTAGCAAATAAAAAAACTATCGAAAAATATACAGCCAAAAAAAAGCTTTTAAAGCTAAAACAGCATTTAAAAAAAAGTAATACTTAAAAAATAATAGTTAAACAAAAAAAACGCTGCTTTTAGTGTAAAATAACTAAAAACTTTAACTACAAAGTATTTGCAAAAAACAAAAAACGAAAACTCAGCTACTTAAAAAAAAATAAACTTTACAAACTAATAAAAAAAAAACTCGATTACAAAATATAACTAAATGTTATATACAGCAACGTTATTCGAAAACAAAAACTAAAACAAGCGACAGTTACGTTAAAACTGTATTAGCTTAAAAAAAAAGTAAAGTTCGAAAACAAAAATACTAAAGTTATAATTAACACTAAAACAATAAGCACGTACATTAATACAAAGTATATTTAAAAAAAAACTGTATTAAATAACAGCAATAAATAAAAAAAACGTCGGCACAAATAAATAAGTTAAAAAAGAAACTTTGCTTATAAAAATAGTTATGTTAAAAAAGTATACCGAAAAAATAGTACTAAACGTTATACTAATCGAAAAACATAACGTTATTTTCGAAACTTTTTAAGTTAAAAAGCACAACTTAAATATAGACTAAACAAACAACAGTATTCAGTTTAACAAATACACTTGTACAAAAAGTAACTCGCAAAATACGCATAGCAAAAAAAAAGCTAGCGTTGTTTTTTTTAAACTAAAACTTCGAAAATTTAAAAGTTCGGTACAGCAAAACACAAAAAATATATTCGACTAAATACTTGTATTATATAAAAAATTTTTACAGTTGTTTAAAAACTTACAAAATATACGTGTTTTATTAAAACACTAACCGTAAAATTACGAAATTAATTTAAAAAAAAAAAAAAAAGCTACTTTTTAAAAAACTAAAGCTTTACAACTTACAAACTTTAAAAACGTTTAAAAAATATATACAAAAATTAGCAAAAAAAAAATAAATTAAAAAATCCAAATCGCCGGCAGTATTGAATATACTGTTAGCACGCAAAAAAAAAAAAAACAAAAAAAACTTCAAAAAAAAACTTTGCGTAAACTATTGTAGTTTAAACAACGTTATAATAAAAAATGTATACTTTGTGTTTAGTAGCTAATATTTGCGAAACAGTTTAGTTAAAACAAAAATATTTACTAAACTTAATTAAAAAAGTTCGTTCGCTTTAATACGAATTAAAAAAAGCTACGAATAAAAAACGGCTTTTATATTATTTTCGAAACTATAAAAATACACAGTTATGCTTTTCGGCTTAACTAATACTTTTGCAACTTGCTAAAAGTAAAACGAAAACATTTTAAAAAAATTCTTATAAAAAACAGTCGTATATTACTTCGACGACATTTTAATTTACTCGGAAAAACCGAAAAAACACAAAAAACACGTAAAACAAGTTATGCAGAAATTTACATAAGTAAACTTTCGTTTAAAGTTGTTAAAATGCAAATTTAATATTACTAAAGTAAATTTTTTGAAATACATTGTCGAAACGAAATACTTCGCTATCGATTTTATTAAAATTAAAAATATTTAAAAATAAAAGTTATTATGTAACGTTAAAAACGTGCAATTATTTCTAAAGTTTGCTA
The DNA here is from genome assembly GCA_918026815.1 of Chalara sp. BL73. NCBI lineage: Eukaryota > Fungi > Ascomycota > Leotiomycetes > Helotiales > Chalara > Chalara sp. BL73. The sequence continues at coordinate 197,121 of CAKJVC010000207.1, forward strand.
ATTTTTGCCGACAATTTATTAAAAAATATTCAAGGTTAGCTTACTTTTTAACGCAACTAACTAAAAAAAACGTATTTTTCGAATAAAAAATAAATTAAAAAACAGTTTTTAAAAAAATTAAAAACAAGTTCGCTAAAAAACTAATTTTTTAATACTATAACAAAAATAAAAAAAGCATAATCGAAACTAATGCTTTAAACACAACAATAAAAGCAGTTTACTTTTAAAAAAACGACAACAACAAGTTATATTTCGTTGTTTACTTTTTAAAAACAATATTATTAGCAAAACAAAACTACAATATTTACGAAAAAAAACTGCTTGCAATTGTAAAAGCGTTAAAACACTAGCGCATCTATTTACAAAAAGCAAAATTCACAGTTACTATTTATACCGACTATATAAATTTTCGAACTTTTACTACTACTAAAATTTTAAACAATCGAAAGTTAGCTAAATAAACTAAAAAACTAGCGAAATTCGACTTAGTTATTAAGCACGTTAATAAAACAAACAACGCAAAAGCTAACGCGCTTAGCAAAAAACTAAAATACGAAAACTTTAAAATATACTAAAAAACAGTTTTGTTTAAAAAGCTCGAAAATAAAAATTTTGTTTCAAATATAAAAAAAATTGCAGCAATAGTAAAGCATAATTTTACCGAGCTATAGTTAGCACGTTTTAAAAATAACGCTAAACGAAATTTAAGCGTATAACGAATACTAAAAAAAACTTTCAAAAAAAATAAAAAAAATAACGGAATTTTTCGACAAAAAAAAACAGAAAAACTGTACATATTTAAAAAAGTTAAAAAAAGCTTCGTTAAAAAACAGTATAGCTTTTTTGTACACGAGTACTAAAAAATCAAAAAAACGTATAAAAAAATTGCGAAAACTTTCTAGTGTTTAAAATTAAAAACTATAATAAAAACGGTAGTCAGCAGTTGTAATACTTGCATTAAAAACAAAGCTTTACGCCGAGCTTTTTATAAGTAAATGCAAACAACTCTAGTACTACTTATATTATAAAAATCAATATTTTAAAACTTTATTGTTAAACTTTCGAAGTTTAAAAACTTAGTAACAAAAGTAAAATACGATTTTATTCTAGTTATAGTAAAAAGACTAACGAAATATGTAATACTCGTTTTATACTGCAAGTCAAATACAGCAGAAAACTTTGCACACACTTTTTTTTAAAAAAGTAATCGCTTCGCATAAGCTACCAGAAGAAATCATATCGGACAGAAACAAGCTTTTTACATTTAAGTTCTGGACAAGCTTCATAGCGCAGTGTAACGTACGGGGTAGCCTTAGGCCTAGGTAGCTGGGCTTGGGGCTCGTTGGTTGGTATGGTATATATGAAATAGACTAGACACTGCTTCTCACTAAGGAGTGAGCCGTTACAAGTATAACAAAGACTATATTGCTAGACTATAATGAAGTTTAAGCACGAAGCTTTTAAACTTATAAAATTACGACTACTTATATACTATAGTTGAGCTGGAGTTTTTTGGAGTTTTTGGAGTTTATATAAACTTTTAAAACTTTTTTAAACTTTATTACGTAACACGGTCGCGGTTTCCAGGAATTAATAAGCCGTTTGCTTTTTTACTTACTTAAAATCCCAGAACACTAGCTAATTTTAAAACTTACATTTTTAAAATTCTTATTAGTCCCGAAACGCTAAAGCGTTTTAAAGCTTTTTTTCTAAAACTTTAGCAAGTCCCGAAATTCGGTTTGTAACACTATTCTTTTTCTGTTTTAGCGTGCTTTTACGCTTAAATACAAATAAAGAAATCTCGCGCGAAAAGCATAGTTTTTTTTTTTTTTTACTATGCTACTTTAGCGCACAAGCAGAATTAAAAATCGTAGTGAAAGTTTGTTTAAAAAAAAAATTCGTAAAAAATTCGAGCTAGCTAATTTCATCGAGTTTGTCGGCGAAAAAATGTTTTTGTATACTCGGTATAAAAAAAAGAATTTGAAATGTATTGCTAATCCAAAAAAAAAGCGTTCGGCGAAGTGTTTAGAATGTATACGAGCGAAGTGTTTTTGTGACACAAACGTTTTTTTGTCCGAGCGCTAAAATTTCGAAGTTTTGCGCTTAGCTAACTAAATATTTTTCGATCGTTAGCTAAAAAAACTAAACGATAAAAAAAAAAAGGCTTTAGCCTAAGCTTAAAAAGCTATAGCTAAAGTAGCCCGTTTTCAAAAACAAAAAGCGTTTATTAAAAGTCGTCGAAAAAAAATAGCTCGTCGTAGTTTTCGCTACTTAAAAAAGCTGAATGCTGCCAAAAAAAAAAAAAAAAAAAAAACTAAAGCAAAAAAAAACGAAAAGCAAAAACAAGCCGCTGCTGCTAGCGTTGTTTTTGCTGCTAGCGAATCTTATAACGATTTTTTGGCGGAATTCTTTAGTTTTTCAAACTTTTTTTAAGCAAATCAAAATTTTGTTAATAGAACTCTACTAACAATTCAAAGCAATTAAAGTTGCTTTTAGGTTTTTATGTGTTTTTTAAGTGTAAATAGTTTTTTTATTTAACGAAATACTTGACTTGTATTTTGACGTATTTGCAGTTTAAAATTTGTTTTACTTTATATTCGGCGTTTAAATTAACTAAAAGAATTTCGGTTTTTAGTACTAGTAAAATACTCAGTAGTGCTTTTTTAAGCAGAAATACGTAAAATACTAAATGAATGTTTATATTTTTAAGCAAGTTCAATTTGTAGTTTAAAAGTTTTTTAACTTTTTTAATTTTGTATAGTTTCAATTTTTTGTAGTTTAGTTTGTCGCTTGGTTTTTTAGTGTTAATGTTTTTTTTAAATAAGTAAACTTTTTTTTTTTTCTCGAAAATAAACTTTTGACTACGTTTTTTGTTATAATAATAAGCGTTTTTTTCTGCTACAAACTGCAGGTTTTCTGCTAGTTTTTTGTGCAGTTTTTTAATACTTTGAACTTTAACGCAAGCATGTTTATTGTCGATATTCGTAATTCTTGGTTTTTTGTATGCTATTAGTTCGTAGCTATAGTTGGCAAAAAATAGTAAAACTAGTGTCGTTTCTGTAGTCGAACTGTTGTATACAAATTGTGCAAGTAGCAGTAGTTGAACTTAATTGTTTTGTTTGTAGTTAATGTAGCATTTTAAGTATGTTTCTATTACTTGGGTTATTTTTTCCGTTTGGCTATTTGTTTGTAAGTAGAAAGACGTAAACAGCTTTCTTTTGGCGCTTAACTGCGCTATAAGGCTTGTTTAGAACTTGGATGTGAAAAGCTTGTTTTTGTCCGATATGATTTTTTTTAATAGCTTATACAAAGCGATTACTTTTTTAAGGAAAGTGTATGCAAAGTTTTTTGCCGTACTTAACTTGCAGTATAAAACGAGTATTATATATTTCGTCAGTTTTTTTATTATAACTAGAATAAAATCGTATTTTATTTTTGTTACTAAGTTTTTAAACTTCGAAAATTTAACGATAAAGTTTTAAAATATTGATTTTTATAGTGTAAGTAGTACCGAAGTTGTTTGTATTTGCTTATAAAAAGCTCGGCGTAAAATTTTGTTTTTAATACAAATATTACAACCGCTAACTACTGTTTTTATTATAGCTTTTAGTTTTAAACACTAAAAAGTTTTCGCAATTTTTTTATACGTTTTTCTGATTTTTTAATACTTGTATACAAAAAAGCTATACTGTTTTTTAACAAAGCTTTTTTTAACTTTTTTAAGTATATACAGCTTTTTTGTTTTTTTTTGTCGAAAAATTTTGTTATTTTTTTTATTTTTCTCGAAAGTTTTTTTTAGTATTTGTTGTACGTTTAAATTTCGTTTAGCGCTATTTTTAAAGCGTGCTAACTATAGCTCGGTAAAATTATGTTTTACTATTGCTGCAATTTTTTTTATATTTAAAACAAAGTTTTTATTTTCGAGCTTTTTAAACAAAGCTGTTTTTTAATATATTTTAAAGTTTTTGTACTTTAGTTTTTTACTAAACGCGTTAGTTTTCGCGTTGTTTGTTTCGTTAACGTGTTTAATAACTAAATTGAATTTCGCTAGTTTTTTAGTTTATTTAGCTAATTTTCGATTGTTTAAAATTTTAGTAGTAGTAAAAGTTCGAAAATTTATATAGTCGGTATAAATAGTAACTGTAAATTTTGCTTTTTGTAAGTAAATGCGCTAGTGTTTTAGCGCTTTTACAATTGCAAGCAATTTTTTTTTGTAAATGTTGTAGTTTTGTTTTACTAATAACATTGTTTTTAAAAAGTAAACAACAAAATGTAATTTGTTGTTGTCGTTTTTTTAAAAATAAACTGCTTTTATTATTGTGTTTAAAGTATTAGTTTCGACTATGTTTTTTTTATTTTTGTTATAGTGTTAAAAAATTAGTTTTTTAGCGAATTTGTTTTTAATTTTTTTAAAAGCTGTTTTTTAATTTATTTTTTACTCGAAAAATACGTTTTTTTTAGTTAGTTGCGTTAAAAAGTAAACTAATTCTGAATATTTTTTAATAAATTGTCAACAGAAGTTAGCGAACTTTAGAAATAATTGCACGTTTTTAACGTTACGTAGTAACTTTTATTTTTGAATATTTTTAATTTTAATAAAATCGATAACGAAGTATTTCGTTTTAATAATATATTTTAAAAAATTTATTTTAGTAATACTAAATTTGCATTTTAACAACTTTAAGCAGAAATTTATTTGTACAAATTTTCGCATAATTTGTTTTACGTATTTTTCGTGTTTTTCCGGTTTTTTCAAATAAATTAAAATGTCGTTAAAATAGTATACGACTGTTTTTTATAGAAATTCTTTTAAAATGTTTTTGTTTTGTTTTTAACAAGTTGCAAAAACATTAGTTAAGCCGAAAAGCATAACTGTGTATTTCTATAATTTCGAAAGTAATATAAAAGCCGTTTTTTATTCGTAGCTTTTTTTAATTCGTATTAAAGCGAACAAGTTTTTTTAATTAAGTTTAGTAAATATTTTTGTTTTAGCTAAACTGTTTTGCAAATACTAGCTACTAAACACAAAATATACATTTTTTATTGTAACGTTGTTTAAGCTACAATAGTTTACGCAAAGTTTTTTTTTAAAGTTTTTTTTGTTTTTTTTTTTTTTGCGTGCTAGCAGTATATTCGATACTGTCGGCGATTTAAATTTTTTAATTTATTTTTTTTTCGTTGATTTCTGTATATATTTTTTAAGCGTTTTTAAAATTTATAAATTGTAAAGCTTTAGTTTTTTAAAAAATAGTTTTTTTTTTTTTTTTTAAATTAATTTCGTAATTTTACAGTTAGTGTTTTAGCAAAGCACGTATATTTTGTAGATTTTTAAACAACTGTAAAAATTTTTTATATAGTACAAGTATTTAGTCGAATACATTTTTTATGTTTTGCTGTATCGAACTTTTAAGTTTTTAGAGTTTTAGCTTAAAAAAAGCAGCGCTAACTTTTTTTTCGCTATGCGTATTTTGCGAATTACTTTCTGTACAAATACATTTGTTAAACTGAATACTGTTGTTTGTTTAGTTTATATTTAAATTGTGTTTTTTAATTTAAAAAGTTTCGAAAATAACGTTATATTTTTCGATTAGTATAACGTTTAGTACTATTTTTTCGGTGTGCTTTTTTAGCATAACTATTTTTATAAACAAAGTTTTTTTTTTAACTTATTTATTTGTGCCGACGTTTTTTTTATTTATTGCTGTTACTTAATACAGTTTTTTTTTGTATGTAGTTTTAATAGCTTTTTTTTAAACATACTTTGTATTAATATATATATTTATTGTTTTAGTATTAATTATAATTTTAATATTTTTGCTTTTAAACTTTACTTTTTTTTTAAACTAATACAGTTTTAACGTAGCTGTTGCTTGTTTTAGTTTTTGTTTTCGAATAATGTTGCTGTATATAGCGTTTAGCTATATTCTGTAATCGAGTTTTTTTTTTATTAGTTTGTAAAGTTTATTTTTTTTTAAGTAGCTAAATTTTCGTTTTTTGTTTTTTACAAATATTTTGTAGTTAAAGTTTTTAGTTATTTTACACTAAAAACAGCGTTTTTTTTGCTTAACTATTATTTTTTAAGTATTACTTTTTTTCAAGTGCTGTTTTAGCTTTAAAAGTTTTTTTTTAGTTGTATATTTTTCGATAGTTTTTTTATTTGCTAGTTTAAACGTTACACAGCGTTTATTTTTATATTTTTTATATTCGGCTTTTATACTAAAAAGTTTTGTGTTTATACTTTTTTTTTGCGGCTTTTTTTAATAATTAAGTTTTTTTATATCTGTTAAAAAGAACTATGTTTTAGCTTTTTTTTCGAACAAAGCTAGCTTTTATTTTTTTTTTATTTCCGAGTAAAGTTTTAAAACTAGTATTAAATTTATAGTTTTTAAAGCAAAAAAACCGAACTTCGAAAGTTGTGTTGCTATTTTTATGTTTTAGTTTTTTTTTAAAAAACTTATAAAAAATCTTTCGTGTTTTATATTTTTTTATACGTTTTTTTATATAAACTTTTTTAATTTAAGTAGTATTATTTGTTTTTTACTGCTGTTTCTTTTGTAAAACGAAACTATATATTTTTTTTTGCTAAGTATAGTACAGTTTGTTTTTTTTTTTGTACTGTATTTTTTTTTTAAATATAAATTTTTTTTTTTTTGTAGTGTTTATTTTTATAAGTTTTAGCTAACGGTTTAACTTTTTTTTTAAATTACGCTTTTTTTTTTCGTTTTTGTAGTACCGGCGTTTTTTTATAGATTTCTAGTTTTTGTAAAAATCACTAATTCTGTTGTTTATTAGCACAAACATTTCGATTAATAATTTTATATTCGTAAAATTGTTTATTCGAGCGAATTTAGCTTAAACATAAATTTTAAGTTTTTTTATATAGTAGCTAATTAAAGCTTGTACGTTTTAGCCGGTTTAAGCAGTATGTTTTTTAAATTCTGTAGTATAAACAATAGTCGTTTTTGTTTGCTGCAAGCTATACAAGTGTTGTTCGACAGTTTTTTTTCGTTTATATTTCCGAATACTGCTTTAATTGCTTTTTTTAAATCCCGACTATTTTTTTAATGCTATTTTAGTAACTGTTATACATTTGTCGATATTTTCGTTATACTGAAAGTAGTTTTTT